>APFE030668817.1:172366-216888 GCA_000404065.3 Pinus taeda | reverse complement strand
GTCAATTTTATTAAGGAGTTGTCTTTAGTGTGACTTTTTGGACTTTCCAGTGCCGGAATTTGACGAAAAAATTTGAGGTGAAAGTTTGATTTGCATTATTTAAATTGGTTTTTTAGTGTACATATGGATTCATCACCCTGAGAAACCCTTAGCAACCGTGGATTGTATAGGGGGTTACCCATCAAAATTGTGATTTCAATAAATTCCTGTTGCATTTTAGAGAAATTAGACTAGAAAAACCCATCAGAAAAGCTTCAAAAAAGTTGCAGTAATGATAAATTGTTTTATTAATATTATTAATTATTAAATTTTTATGGAGTGGTCTATAAGTGCAACTTTGCAGTGTTTATGGCAGATTTTTGGCCAGAATCATGGAAAAATATTGTGCCCAAATCTTGATTTGTGTTGTTTAAATTGGCTTTTGACTGCATATATGAGTTCAAAACCCTTAAAAACCCCCAAGAACACTTCGATTATAAAGCGTTTACCTGTCAAACTTGTGATTTCGATGAATCCCTGTGGCATTCTAGACAAGTTAGATAAAAAATAAAGTGGAAAACTTTCCAAAAGTTCGCACTTAAAGACTACTCAATTTTCTATTTTATTTTATTTTATTTATGTAATTTGACCATTAGAGAAGACTACCATTGGAAAAACCATTGGTTGCACAAAACTGGAGCCGAGAAACCTCTGGTAAATTTACTATTTTATCTCAATTTTATTTTAATTATTAATTTTTATTTTTATTTATTTTATTTTAAAAAATTTTTATTTATTGTTTTTTAACCAAGTCAATTTTTTTACATAACATATGTATACTTATGAGCCTGACCTTTAAAAAATACTTACATATTTAACTCACACACATCTAACATCTAATAACTACAATTCTAACATCTACACCTATAACATCTAATGTGTACAAATTTACCCATACTAGTATGTAGAGTGATTCTCAGTGGAATAAGGATTGAATAAGGATTGTCATGGAATATTAATTTGTGAAACATTCTGTAAAAATGTGTGTTGTTAAAGTGGAAAGGATATAAGGAGATTTTGTAATTGTAAAAATATAAATTAAAAATTACCCTATTACATATATTTTTTTCTTTATGTGATAAATTAATTGAAAGTTTATTTAAGCTATAAATTTATAAATTGAAGTTTTATATTTAAATTATAAAATTTGAATACGAATATTTTATTATATATTTTACTAACTAATCATTGAACTTACAAAATAGAAGACCTATATTTGGTTAGTAAAATTTGAATTATGAGTTTTTACCAATATAAAATTTTTAGTCGCCAATGACAAATTTGTTTCATTAATGTAGTGTATTTGACCAAGTGTCCTATGGTTTGCTCATGGGATTTATAGTCCTTGAAGATATTGATTTTTAATTTTTAATTTCATGTAATTTTATAATTGAATTTCACATTTTTCATGCTAAGAAGGGTTGTTGTTTCTAATGTAGAAATACATCAACACATTCTACTATATCCTTTTTAAAATCCTAGATTAACTATCTTGTGAATCCTCTCATATACTCTTTTCTTTGGCCAAATTATTTATGTGAAAATTTCTATGCTATTATTATAAGTTTTAATTAGGTTTAATTTTCGATGCAAATAGTTGCTCCTTACTGGGTATGTTTGAGTGGTACTCACCATGTATGCATATTTTGTCTTCAAGGATAATTGTTTCAGATGTATAAGTGAGATTGAAGTAGAAGACTCTTTGGGAAATTTTTCTTAAGGAATTCCATTAGCTAGTGATTCTTTGTATGAAGGATATGTTGATTGTTTATTTTTATTTTTTTAAATTCTAAAGGTGATAGCTTGTGAAACCAATCTCAAGCAAGCTCTATATGAAGGAACTTTTTTGGGAGGGTTCTACTTAAGTTGATATTATGCATAGTGTAACCAACTTAATTTTTTGGTTCCAATTATTAGCATGACTTGTGTTATGGAAATATTAAGGAGATTCCCTTGGGATTTTTTAGAACACCTTGGTTATTTTGTCATCATGTTTAGAGTACTTACCAACTAATATTACCTCCTAGTTATCCTTTATTATCTAGAAAAAATTCCTTGATATTCCCTGATAAAATTTCTTTATTATCCTTTCTTAGCTAGCACAAGAACACATTATATCCCCCCTAAGGGAATTTTATTTTCCAAAAATTGGAAAGGTTTTTCAACCATATAGCTTGGCTCCTATCAAATTTGTGTTTTGGTTAACTTTAAAATAAATTTGAGGAATTCATACTCATTAGGGTATGAGATATGGTTCATAGGATGTTGATCTAATTATATATTTATTTTCCAAAGAGTGATTTCAATTTTGGAGCTTAGACTATTGTACCCTTGATTGCAATATGATGGCTTTGGTAAACCTTGTAGTGGCCCCACCCATATAGAACCTTTCAACTCCCAATACCTCTCAAACAATAAATAAAAATGAAGTGGGAAGTGGTAAATAGTTTGAAAAATAAAACACTTTTGGAAAGCTAATACATTATCCCTAAAATTCATGCCCCCCAAGGATGTAGATATTACATTCCTAGAAATGCATACACCCCTTCAACTAGAAATCATGTAGCTATTAGGAATGCATTATATTATTTCATTGGATTGAGAAAAAGTGAGGTTGTTTTTGACCTATTTTTGGTTTTTGTTATGGCCAATTCTTTTTTGAGCTATTGTAATATATTCTTACTTAAGGGATTAGTGTTGTGACCAAATTTGGATTGATGGAATAGTGTTTTGGATGATATGAATTATGTAAATAATATATTATGTATAATCAATTTAAGAAAATGAAGAAAAGAGAGGCGCGACTCAAACATTTGATGGTTTTCCTAATTAATGGTTTCTAGGGTAAATTGTTGTGTATTGTGTGGATGTTATTGTTTTTATCTCCAATTTTTTTCAATAATATATATGATGTTTAAATACAGAGGTTTAAAACTTATAATTCCACTTAAGAAGCTACGAGGGATGTCTATCAAAAACCCTCTCTTGAATATTTTTGTCTCTCTAATTAGAGAATAAGACAAGATCTTTCATATTAGAGTGATTAAAACTGTAGGTATATTTAATGAGGCCTTAATGGCCCAAAAAAAATATATCGAGACTTCCGAAGAAACAATGTCCTCACAACAATAGGAAAAATAAGGGTCCCAAAGTGTCTCATGCAACTTTTGCTTTTAATGGTGACAAAGGACTAAAATCAAAGAGAAAGAAGATTAATAGACATTGCAAGTATTATGAGAAAGATGAACATGCAGAGTAGATTGTTTTTGAAAATATGGAGGCCTTGGAAGTAGAAATGAAGAAGCACAACCTCAATCTTGTTTCTTCTTCTAACAATTCTTCTCATGGACATGCACTTTCCACTTTTGGTTTCTCCTTCAATGTGACCTCTACTTGTTCTTATGATTGGCTCATTGATTTTGGAGCAGTTGATCATATCACTAATGATAAATCCATTTGTCTAGTCTTAATGATTTTACCACCCATTAGATAAAATTTTAACCTAAAAGTGGCCTCGTAAGGAAAAATAATAAAATAATAGTTAAAATAATAAAATGAGATGAATTTTGGAGGCAAAAGAAGAAAACTACTTTTCTTTATTGTATTTTTGGCTTATCTCCTTATAGGTTTACTCAAATTTCAAGTGCAAACACTCATTGGATGTGAAATTAAATTCCACCTCCAACAAGTACGTATTAAGCATATTTTTTAGAAGACCAACAACAATAAAAATAGAGGATACATTAAAAAAGTTTTGTGAACACTATTTTTTATTGTATCTTCAATTTTTATCAATGTTGGTCTTCTCAAAAGTATGCATAATGGGTACTTGTTGGAGGTGGAATTTAATTATGCATTCAACAAGTGTCTACACTAGAAATTTGAGTAAATCTACTAGGAGATAAGCCAAAAATACAATTAAAAGAAGTAGTTTTTTTATTTGAATTAGATCATTATATTGTTTTTCATCCATCTCGATGCATTGAGAGTGGAAAAAGTGGAGGAATCAACTCATGGGACCGTTTTTACCAGTGTGACCATGTTTGACAAAATAGAGTCTGAAACCTTCCAAGAGAATTTTAAGGCATCAAACAAATTTTTTTGGGGGTAAAACTTCATCTCTTTACTTCCACTCCATCACATGGTATTCTACACACAAATATCTTTCCACGGCTATACACCATCCTTTTTTGTATTCACAACCATATTTCTAAATAGAGTAACATAGCAGAGCGACCTCACCTTCTAGTTGAGCTTTTCTCTTGAAAGGGCTTCCCATAGAAAATCCTATGTCTTATGTGTGTGTGAGATTTTATTTTTCTTTTCTCTATTTTCTACATCAGTTTTATTTGCATGCATGCACTACTTATAGTAAAATCTATAAATACAGAAATCTAAGAAAACTATAATAGTGTAGAATTTTATATTTTAAATATAATATTATCATATCTATTGTGATGAACTGTCCAGTGGAATATCCACGTTAGTTTATGGATCATTTTCTTCTTTTTCGCTCCAAAATATTTACATATACTGCTTTTTAAATTTAAATGGTTTTGATTAGTTTAAATATTATGACATGGAAATTACATAAAAAATTCATGGGAAATTTTAGGCTGAAATTTCCTCTAATGAAACAAATTTTTGTTGATGATTAAGATGTCTTAGTGTATTTATTTTTTAGAATAAGTCAAGAAGATATTTTTCATTTGTATGATGTATTATGCATTCCTAAACTTTCTTGTGACCTTATATTAGTTTATCACATCACTCATTTAGGTTGATGTAAAAACATAGATATTTCACCTCACCAATTTGTAATTAAGGATTTAAAATATCCTAATCATGTCCTTCTCATTGGAAAAGTTTTTGATATTACCCAGTTGTACAAGTTTGAAAACTTTGGGTCTTATATTTTTCCTCAGTTTTCATTATGTATACTAATAACTTAAACAATTTTTGGCAAGTGATATTTAGTCATCTAAACTATTGGTTTTTTTGCTTAAGCAAGAGATGGTCCTTCTATTAACTTAGGTTAAAAATATTTTACACATGTTACAACAAATGCCCAGAAACACAAACTCCTAGAGAGGGGAGTGAAAATACCCTAAGTGCCCGAAAAAAACCTCACAAAAACAGACCGAGACAAGGTCTAGATTGCCCAAAACCCACCAAAGAGCTATCATTTAACAATCCAACGGTCAAAAATCAATCTACACAGGGGCGTAGTTCTAAAAAAAAACCTGAAGTTGCCCGATTAATGTTGACCATTGATCTTTTCCTTCTAATCCAATGGTCGTAGTCCACATCATGCGGACTAAAAAGGCCATTGAATACTGCGGGATGAAGGCGGTTTGTTTTTTCAATCCTCCGCCACGTGTTCCTTCCTGAGTGGAATCACTGGCTTTTCCCTAATACCGTCTCTGGTTTGGAAGGCGTCCAATGAAGGTGGTGAACCATTAGTGGTTTTATCCCTTTGGCCCCACCAACATGCACACCAAAAGGTGACCATTGATCTTCCCTCTCCAGAACTAACAGCCATAGTCCAAATCGGCCCTCACAACTGCTCATGAAAATCCCTAAAGTTGCACAATCAACGCTGGTCGTTGATCCTTTCTATTAGTGCCTTGATCTACCTTAGATTGAAGGAAGGCAGGTCTAGGGTAACATGAAACCATGCTTAACCTGGTAGATAGCCCTACCAGGTCCAGAGAGGGATCTCTCCTTGTCAATCTCAATTAGAATATTGGCAACTAGGGCTTGAGATGACATAAATGAATGCTGATTCTAGGCTAGGTATATGAGATCAGAGGATTTTGTCTGATTTTGATGGTTGGATGCTGGATCAAATGAAGAAGGCAACTTTGGGTTCGAGAAATCAACTCAGATTTGCAGGATTTTCTATGGGGTGAGGTAGGTAGGTGTTTTGGCACTTTGAATTGAGTGTGATGGTAAGTCTAAGACCAGTGAGGAGTTGGGGAGGGCATGCAAAGTTCATGAGTCCTCTTCAAACAATAGAAAACATTAAAAACTAAATATATTCCCAAGGTAGAGCACTGAATATCAATGGATTCCACCTATCTATCTTGATTCATTTAGTTATGAAGAAAGATAGATGGTGGCGCATATAACACATAAGAGAAACTGAATAACAAAGGAAGAAACAATGCCAAGATAAATTACCACAAGAATCCCCCAAAATGCTAGAAAACCCTGGTTCATTTCCTTGACAAACTGCAGGAGCGATTTACAATGAAGCTCAAAACATCCACAGGAGTCCAACCTTTACAAATGACTGAGAAAAGATATCATATAGACCTCAAAACTATCTAAGCTATCCATCAGGGGTCAAATTCATGAGTCAAGGATATTTTTCAGCAACATCTAAACTAGGAACAAGAAAATAGGTAGTGGAACAGCTTGCCTCTAAAACCAAGGAAACTAATACATTTAGTTTTAAACCACTTTTCATTGATGTATCTACCGCCTCAAGTCATTTTTGATCAGATTTACATCACATTACATCATTTACCATCACAAATTTACGAAGGAGAAGAGAAAAAGTCAACTGGTAGTCAAACTGGGAGAAATTTTTAGTTTTAAGCAAAATTGACAAAAATTTACTTGATGCGCAGTGCCCTAAGCCAGATGAACAATGCTACTTCAAGGCCACTTTTAGAGGCCTTCAACTCATCCAAATCAGGTCCCAGATAGCTTGTTGGAAAGCACTACCTGTCTAGTATTTGGAACACTTTGAATTTTCTGATTTGGAGTTCATTTTCCCCCTCAAAAGTGGATTTTCCCAAGACTGGTTCCTGTGTGTCCAAAAACTGGTAGAGAGGGCACTTTTTGAGTGTTTTTTGCCCTTTTGGTGGCCAAGATTTCCTCAAACATTGATGAAACTTTCTAGGTTTGCTTATTTTTTGATATTGAATCCAAATCTACAAGCCATTTGTCAAGAGGATGCACCAATTCAATGCGCAGCACCAGTGGTGCTGTTCATCAGCTAGAATTTCCTGTGTTGCCTAATTCAAAGATTGGAAAATGACAAAATTGTTTCAAAATTTTCCCAAATTTGGCTCAAAGTTGCATCATGGGTTACTCTGTTGGGCTAAAGTCACATCAACCAAAATGTTGAGCTTTTCATCCTTCTTTTTGCCTTTTAAGGCCCTCCTTAATCTTGCCTTAAGGTGCTTGATCCTCTTGTTGCATATTCTATTCTGGGTCAAATAATGGTGGGCCATATGCCTTTGCTTTCTTTATAAGCCCCTCAAGGTTAATGTTAACTCTTTCAAGCCATATTTCTCTATCACGTTCCACTTCTTGTTCTATAGGAGTCAAGGGAACTGAATGCTCTTTGTTGCTTTGCATTTGAATTTTTAGCATCCCTAACTCCATTTGGCTTTGTTTACCCTCTAATTTCTTATTATCTTGCTCTAGGTAATTGATTATATATCTAGCTCCAACCAACTTATCGTTTGACATGTGAATATGAGCCTCTTTCTCTTTCAAAAGCATGCTTTGATCTAATGATGGGCTTTCAAGATCAATTACCTGAGTGAGATGAGGTGGCACATCATCATCATGCTCCTCAAGCTGAAACTCCCTCTCAACATCATCATCAAGCTTTTCTCCTGGGACCTTTCCTTTCCCTTTGTCTACCTACTACAAATTCCTTTCCTTGGAGCTGTCACTTAGGGCATCTTCCTCAAAATCAAGGTCATTGTCTCTTTCCATGCTTGTCTCTATGGGATGATGTGGTGATGATATGGTGAATGGCGGATAATAGACGGGGGAAAAGATGAGTATGAGGAGATTTGTGAAAGGAACAATAATGATGAGGTGAGGTAGGGGAGTGAGAGGGATGGATAAAGGACCTAGGGTTTTGAAGTATGAGGGACTTAGGGTTTGATAAATGGGATTAGTTTTAATAGGGAAAATGGGAAAGGGAATATGAATGAAATAAGATAGGATTAAAGGGTAGGTTTAGGGCAAGTGAAAATAGGAATATTGAGACAAGGAAGCAGATTTTACCGTGGCGACAAATAAGATAGGAAAACACACTAGTTTTTTGAGTCTTAGGATATAACAATATAATTGAAGCATAAAAACCCTACCTAGGCTCCAAAGTGAGTGTACTTACTTGTTAAGAAGGACAATGAAGCATTTGGGAGGATTTGAGATGAATTTGTTTGGTTTTGAAGCCTCACTGGCCAATGCACAACACATGAGTCCAATGCGCAGTGCTTCTCTGATGCGCAGTGCCATTGTAAATTAACACAGGAGAAAATTGCTTGATGCGTAGCACCCCTCTGATGCGCAACACCACTAGCCCAGTTCACAGCGCTTCCTTGATGCACAACGCCCTTTTGCAGATGACCTTTAAAGGCTTTCCTTGTGTCCAAATTGGGTGCGTGATAGCTCGTTGGAAAGCATGTCGAGGATACTTTCCAAAAGATCTTGAATTTTTCAATTTTGTGTTCATTTTCCCTATCAAATTGCAAATCTCCCAAGACTGGTTAAAATGTGTAGAATGAAGCTGCCTAAATGCAGAGTGTTGTTGCAGTCAACTTTTAAAGGTCTTCCTCAACTCCAAATTGAGCTCATGATAGCTCATTGGAAATATACTTTTGTATAGATATCATTTAAATCGTCAAGCAAGTCATTTGAGCATCCCAGCTAGGTGAAATCTTGATTTTCCCAAGGTCACTCAAGAAGTGCATCAATCCTCCTAAGGCCAATGATGTTTTCGACATTTCTCCCAAACCATGAAACCTGTGTAAAAACTGAAAGAGTTTTTTCTTCTTGGGTCAATGATGGACAAAAAAACTCTCTCACATTTGTCAAATTCATCTTCTCTTTCTTAGAAACATCATTTGAATAAAACCTATCCCGATGTGTGGAACAGGGGATTTGTGGGAATGAAGGGAAATGAAGGGGATAAGGGGCTTCTAAATTCTTGAGAAAATTTTAGGAAGTAGGGAGGGATGTTAGAAATCAGGGGAAAGTGGAATTTCAAATATTGAGTGAGAGGAAGGGGTCCAAAAGGTCAAAACACAGGCCTAGCCTAGAAAATTATCAAATTGTAGCAATAAACTAGGGTTTGTGGGAAAATGATGAATTTGAGGGGTATGAGTGATGGGAAGCATTTAAGAAGGTATATTAAGGATAGGGGAAGGTGTATGAGCATCAGGATACAAGTTTTGTTGATGATTTGACCATCCAAGAAAAATTACCTTCAAAACCCTTGGAGAGGGAAATGAGGCTTACGCAAGTACAACTGAAGCATGAACAAGGGGTAAAATGACCCATTAGAACTTGAAATGATGATGACAACTCTTTGAATGATGGTACACTAAGCTGAATGGTGACATGGACAAATACTTGGAAGACTTTGGAAGGAGTTAAAACAACCCTAGACCTAATACCCAGTAACCAAATTTTACTTGAAGACTCACTGAAATGACAAAATTTAACTTTAACACCCTGAGACCACTTTGTAGGAGAATATTTGATCATTGATGGAAGGCTTCAAAGGCTGACACTAACATTGGCTCCATTGGGGATGGTAGCTCCTTGGAGGTGCCAAGAATACCATAAACCAAGTAGCCTTATCAATTGGGCAAGGAGTCAAAAACTCTAACTGAAATGCTTGACCGAACACTGATAACTCAAATACACAAACTGACTCTTACTCAACTAAAATTTGACTCAATACTAAAATATAACTGACAGACTGGAAACTATACTCAAAATGGAGCTTATTCAATAAAACCTACTCTAACTGTTCCAGTCATCACTTGATCAAGTGAAGTGAAACAACCAATGCAACCAAGTAAGCATTCTGGCTACTATTTGCATTCTCCACAATTGCTTGCTTATGAAAAACAATAGAAAAGTACTGAAAGGCAACTTCCATGAAAACTTGTAAACAGATCCAAATTTTCCCAAATTGAATAATATGGATGCTCTATCCGACTCCAAAAGTACTGAATAAGGATCTCGAAATTCATGTGCACTGGGACTTAGCTCATCCGATGGATTAATTTTCTCCTCCTCATACCATGAATGCAAACTTTCGTCTAAGATTTGTGACGAGACTCCTACTGAAAATGACAAAGAAACTGGTTGCGAATTAAGTTTGTATGAATACTTGTTTCAATCTCACAATTAGCTAGTGGAGAAGGACTTTGACTGTAGACATCATCCAACACATCATCTATTGGATCATGAAAAACTTGAAAATACTGTTGCAACCGATTTTCGATTGGTTCCAATGAGATGGCATGATTTTCTATAGGCTACTCATCCTTTATTGAAGATATATTGTGCAAATTTCCCTTCAAAAACTGAAATGATTCGAAACAGAATGGTATGGAATCATCTTGCATCATTTGATCATATATTCTAGCTTCCAAGTCTTCATCTGCAACTTGAAAATCAATGGCATTCGGTGGCTACAAATCTAGATACGAGAAGTCTTGAACAAGGATCTCATTGCCCTCAAGATGGTCCAGATCAAAACTTATCGACGGTTGATTTCTAATTGCATGAAAGTTGTCTCTGATGAACTGAAACAAAGTAAAACAAAAAGGCAAAGATCCTTCACTTACTTCAAAATTTGCTACAATTTCCTCCTCACTTCCATAGTTGATTTGCATTAGCTGATCACTGTATTCAAGCTGCTTAAAGTGAACTTCCTCCTTCCACTAACCAGCTGCTGATTTATCTGCAAAACTAGCTTTTGTTTGGAGGACATAATAATCATCATATTGATCAAACTTAGGGAAATCATTAGTATAAAACACATCATCAAGGATACATGTCATATCAACAGATCTCTCTTCTCCAAGATGATCTATAAAACAATCATTATTAGGTCAATGACAACTGGGATACTAAAGAAAATGTTTTGGATCAATAAATTGTTCCTCTTCAATCAACGAGCCATGGTCTTGAACATTATACTCATTCCTTGTGGTGATGCTTTGCATCATCTCTTCCACTGCACTTACCAACATGTCGAGCTTTACCTCTAAAGATGTCAATTCCTCTGGATCTATGTTCTTCATTTCTTCTTCCTTCAATTTTACCCTTCTAATCAGCAAATTAGCCTCTACATCTACTGCACTATTTTGCATCTCTTCAAGTGTTGCAAGGTTCCTTTCTCTTAGCTGAAACTCCATTTCCAGATCAAAGGCATCCGGGTAGTGCCAGAGAGCGGATCCAGGAAGAGGTCTTATATTAACTGGCATCAAAAAATAGACTTGGTTAAACCTGGCAGAAAACTATTATACTGTCTCCCCTGGCAATCTCTTCAATTGTTTATACTCTTCTATAATCAAGAAAGGGTTCTGTCTGACCACCCACTTGTCGAGGAAAACTTTGACAAACTGTTGGAAATCTGAGATGCTTGCATTAGGTAGGGTTTTGAACCAACTCTTGAATTTGCCTTGTAAAGAAAGAGCAAAAATCCTAATATTGACATCCTCTTCATCAAGTTCAAAAAGGTCAAGGAAAGACTCAAAATTTAGTACATGTCTTTCAGTAGTGATTTTGTCACATTCACCATCAAATCTTGGTAGATATAGGTAATGATTTTTATGGAAAGCATGGGATATAGGGGGTAAAATCAGAGGCTTGTATCTATCTAGAATTTTACAAGGTATAGGAATATGTACAGAAGGTGTAGAATCAGTCTTTGTCTCTTGAGGCTCATCAGTTTCAAGAAAATCATCATAAAACTTAGAAGAAGGGTCTTGATTAAGATCAAAGGCATGTGTGTATTTTGTATCCACAATCTTCAAAGGGAAAGAATCAAATTTAGTTCTAGGATCTTTCTTCGAATACAATATACTTTGTAAAGCCTTCTTGACATTCTCGGGAAAAGAGAAGAAATAATTAATAACAAAGAACATACTGCCTTGGATGAAATTCCAACTTGAATACCTGATCTATCCATATTATCCTTTCATGTTTCTACTAGTCAGGTTCATCCTCCAGTGGAGTCCTTGGATATGATCTCGAAACTGATTTAGAGTCGCCAGGTGGATGATTTCAGCCTTCCTATGTCTGATCATTTTCCACCATCAACAATCAAATCTAAACTTGATACAATTTGTTGAGGAACATAAAACTATGTTCCCCAATATGATCGCCACTATGTTAGTTCCTTGATCTACCTTGGGCTGAAGGAAGGCAGGTCTAGGGTAACATCAAACCACGCTTAACTTGGTAGCTAGCCCTACCAGGTAGGGATCCTTGTCAATCTCAATTATAATATTGGCAACTAGGGCTTGAGATGACTGAAATGAATGCTGATTTTAGGCTAGGTATATTAGGTCAGAGGATTTTGTTTGATTTTGATGGTTGGTTGCTGGATCAAATGAAGAAGGAAGATTTGGGTCTGGGAAATCAACTCAAATTTGTAGAATGTTCTGTGGGGCAAGGTAGGTAGGTGTTTTGGCACTTTGAATTGAGTGTGATGGTAAGTCTAAGACTAGTGAGGAGTTTGACAGGGCATGCAAAGTTCATGAGTCCTCTTCAAACAACATAAAACATTAAAAACTAATTGTATTCCTAAGGCAGAGCACTGAATATCAATGGATTCCACCTATCTATCTTGATTAATTTAGTTATGAAGAAATCAATAGATGGTGGCACATATAACACATAAGAGAAACTAAGTAACAAATGAAGAAACAATGCCAATACAAATTACCACAAGAATAACACAAAATGCTGCTAAACCCTGGTTCATTTCCTTGCCAAACTGCAGAAGTGATTTACAATGAAGCTCAAAACATCCACAAGAGTCCTGAAAAAAGACATCATGTAGACCTCAAAACCATCTAAGCTATCCATCAGGGATCGAATCCATGAGTCAAGGAACTACTTCAACAACATATAAACTAGGAACAAGAAAACAGGTAGTGGAACAGCCTACCTCTAAAACCAAGGAAACTAATACATTCAGTTTCAAACCACTTTTCATTGATGTGTCTACCCCCTCAAGTCATTTTTCATCAAATTTACATCACATTACATCATTTACCATCAAAAATTTACCAAGGAGAAGAGAAAAAGTCAACTAGTAGTCAAACTAGGAGAAATTTTGAGTTTTAAGCAAAATTGACAAATATTTGCCTGATGCGCAGCACCTTAAGCCTGATGCACTGCTTCAAGGCTACTTTTGGAGGCCTTCCACTCGTCCAAATCAGTCCCAAGATAG
This sequence comes from Pinus taeda, assembly GCA_000404065.3. Classification (NCBI taxonomy): domain Eukaryota; kingdom Viridiplantae; phylum Streptophyta; class Pinopsida; order Pinales; family Pinaceae; genus Pinus; species Pinus taeda. The sequence goes on along the minus strand of APFE030668817.1, from coordinate 203,618 downwards.
CTTGTTGGAAAGTTGTGCCTATCTAGTTTCTGGAACCTTTTGATCCAACAGTTGGAGTTCATATCGCATGGCTTAAAAAGCCCATTGAAAATACCTTGCGATGAAGGCAGTTTGATTTTTTGGTCCTCTGCCATGTGTTGCTTCCTCAGTGGAATCGCTAGCTTTTCATTAAAACCATCTTTGGTCTAGAAGGCACCCAATGAAGGTGGTAAACCATAAGTGGTTTTCTCCTTTCGGCCCGACCAATTTACACGCCAAAAGGTGGCCAATTATCTTCCCTCTCCAGATCTGATAGCCACAGATCAAATCTAACCACAAAATTACTCACAAGATATCCAGCGATGAAGGCGGTAGTCATTATCCATTCACCTCCACGTGTCTCCTTCTAAATGGCTTCATTTGTCTTCCAGGAAAACTTCTCCCGGGGCAGAGGTTGCCTGACGTAGGTGGTATGTCTTGGGTAGGTTTTGACCCCTTTAATCTCTTCCTTTAATGCCTTCATCTTCCATGGAATCATTCCTCTTGTGAACAGACATCTACCTCTGTTACTGGGAGCTCCCTTAGAAAACCGACCGTGCATCTTCACTGATGGGCCATCTAAAGTGAACTTATCCATCGTCTTCATAAAGTAAAATTCTTTCTCTGGATTTTCCTGATACTGCTGTCTGCTGTTGAGGGCCTAGGATGAGCATTCCTCCTTCAACCTATCATCCATAACCTCCTCCCACCAGCAGTACAAGTTGATATACTTGTTTCAAACCCCCTCGTTTGTAAGCCAGTTCGCAACTTTGTTGGCTTCCCTGCTGACATGTACCAACCTAAGAGTTCTCAGCATTCTTAAGTGCCCTTGGCTTCTTTGATAGACTTGTAGAAGCTGCCAATGTCCTGAGATTTTCTCTGGTGCAGCACCAGCACTTATCCTCTTCACTGAGTTAATGACTAATTCCAAGTTAGCCTCAATGATGACATTGTGAATGTTGTACTTGAGCAGTATTTCCAGGCATACTTCCATCGCCATGAGCTCAGCCATCTTGTTGGTGGCTTTTCCTAGAAAACTGTGGAAGATGATTTGTATGTTTCCTCCCTCATCCCTCATGACCCCTCCATATCCAGCTTCTCTCGGATTCCCTTTTGATGCCCCATCAATGTTAAATTTTAAAAATCCATGTGAAGGAGGTTGCCATGAAGCCTTTTCTGCCGAGACATTCTTGTTGATCTGCATAGAACCTTGAGGGGTATGAACCTTGAACTCTAACTTCTTTAGTATTCTGGCCTCTCTTTTGTCTGTTGGGTTTGCCAGTGGCTACACCTCCCAAGATGTGAACAGTCTCTTTGAGCTGTCTAAGGATTAGCTTAAGAATGTTGCTCACCAGACTCGCTTTATCCTTGAAAATCCTACTGTTGCGCTCCTTCCAAACATTCTAGATTATGAATCCTAGGACCAGCATCTAGGCAGAGTTAATGATCTCATTATCCGAAAAAAAATTTCGCTATTTTTTCAAAGTAGTAATGATGTCATTTGCATTTCTGTTCGTCTGCTCAAAGATTTCTCCCACCCAATTCCAAAGTATTGTAGTGAAAGTGCATCTATTCAAGAGATGATTTGTAGTTTCTTCCTATTGTCTACATAAGTGACATCTTGAGGGGCCAACAAAGCCTCTTTTTCGTAGGTTATCCCATGTCAGAATCTTGCCCTGTTGAACCAGCCACTTGAACAGCTTGACTTTCATCCAATGATGATTATTCCAGATTTCTTTCCACATCTTATCAATGCTTGGAAGGTTAAGCCCTAAATCTATCCTTTTGGCGTCCTTAAGGTTGAAGAGACCTGCCTTTTTCTTTCTCAATCTTAGTTGATCATCCAAGGTTGAGGTCAAGATTTTCCTTTTGTCTAAAAGACCTTTAAGGGCTATAGCTTGAGTGTGCAACATGCCTATTCCACTGTAGTTTAGAAGTTTCCATGTTTGCCATTTATCACTGTTCCTTGATTGGTCCCAGTAGTCATGTACCCACCTTAATCCTTTGTTTATGGTATCAGTGTGAATGTCTGCTAATTATTCACTTTGGAGATTGTCCTCCTGTTGCCAATTATCCTCCCAGAACTAGGCCAAATTTTCGTTTCTTATCTCCCAGAAACTATGATTTTGGACTAGTGCCCTGTTCTACCATGCCCTATTCCATATTGTAGAACCTTTAACCTATCCTGTCATTCTGATGAGGTTCTTCTCCTACCACCCTCTTGCATGTTTTTGCTTCCATAGTTTTTCCCAAGGGGCTTGTATTTCCTTTAGCCATCTCCACCATATTTTGGCTCCAAGAACACTGTTAAGAATTCCTGGGTCATGAAGACGCAAACCACCATGGGACTTAGGTTTGCATCACGGGACTTAGGTTTGCATACCCTGTCCCATGCCACCAGGGCCCATTTCTTCTTTTCTTCACTTTTCCCCTAGAGAAAGTCTCTCTGAATATTTCTTATATTAGTAATTACACCAGTTGGTGCCAGAATGGCTGAAAGCATATAGATAGGGATACTTTGGAGGATAGCCTTAGTTAGAATCAGTCTCCTTGGTAGATTCAGTGCTCTATTTGTCCATTTTCTAATCTTATCTTTTAGCTTATTAAGAACAGGCTCCCAGATATCCTTGTGTAGCAGTTTGTCGATGAGGGGAATTCCCAGGTACTTCACAGGCAGTGACTCCCTTTGAAAGCCCAAAATTCTAGAAATATTTCTTTGAATTGAAATATCTGCATTGAAAAAGAAGATCTTTGATTTAGTGAGACTTACCTCTGTGTCTGCTGCCCTAGCAAACTCACTCAAAATCTGCTTGAATTCTTTGGCGTCCTTGACAATGGGTGTGCCCTGAAGCATAGTATCATCCACAAATTGCTGATGTGTCATCGTGTCCCCACCTTGAGTGAGTCTTAGACCCTAAATTCTCCCTCCCTCCTTAGCAGCTTTGATTTTTCTCCCTAACCCTTCCATCATTAGAATGAAAAGGAAGGGAGAAAGAGGATCTCCTTGCCTGAGACCTCTAGAAGGCTTGAAGGTTTTAGAGGGAGAGCCATTGAGAAGAATTGAACAGCTGGAGGTGGTGACTAGTGCCATAACCCATTTAATCCAATTGTAATGAAAGGCATAGGATTTTAATATTGCTCTTATGTATGGCCAACTAAGTTTGTCATAGGCCTTTGCTATGTCTAGCTAAAATATCATTCCTGCCTATTTATTGGTGTTGAGTGAATGAACCATTTCATGTGCTTGAATTATGTTATCTAGAATTTGTCTCCCTTCCACATATCTCGTTTTCTCCTCTGACACTAGGGATGGGAGAAGTGGTTTGAGGCAGTTGGCAATTACTTTGGATATTATTTTTTATACCACATTGCATAGTGCTATAGGTCTAAATCTATCTGGAGAGGTGGCCTTTTCCTGTTTGGGGATTAAGGCTATGAAAGATTCATTGAGCGTCTGTAAGACTGTCTTAAAACATCAAGAGTCTTCCATTACTTCCAGGATATCTAGTTTAACTATCCTCCAACAAGCTTTGAAAAAGTCCACATTGAAGCCATCCAGGCCTCGTGCTTTCCCATTGTGTATCTCTTTAACGACTTCCTCAATTTCTTCCTCTATGACTGGTCTATTGAGATTGTAATTATCTTCTCTAGTAACCAATTTAGGAACGTACTGAGCAAATTTTTCTGTAAACTGGGTTCTATCTTCCAGGGTTTCCTCACCAATTTTCTGAAAAAGCTGGACTAGAACTTTCTCCATCTCTTTATGAGTGTTTCTTTCTATTCCATGCTGATCTTTAAGTTTCACAATTCTATTGTTGTTTCTGTGAGTTATGGTGGATTTGTGAAAGAAATTTAGTGTTTCTCTCCCCTTCTTTAATCCATTAAACTTTAGATTTCTGTCTCTAGAATATTTCCTCTTGAAGACATCTGTTATCCCATTCTTGTTGGAGTGACTCTGCCATCTCTTTCCTTTCATCTGTATAGCCTTCTGTGATAAGAATAATGTTTATTTCCTTTAGTTTCTTTTCCACATCTCCTTTAACTTTGAAGATATTACCAAATTCTTTTTTATTCCACTCTTTGAGTCTACCTTTAATGTGTTTGAGCCTATAGTGTAGAAGGAACATCTTTGTACCTTGAAGGTGAAGCTCTTCCTTCCACCATTTTTCAATGTTTGTGAGGAAATATAAGTGTGTGAGCTAAGCATTCTCAAATCTGAAGGGGGAGTTCCTTGGTTTACAAGAAAAAGAAGCTTCCAATTGGATAGGCTAGTGATCTGAACCCCCATAAGGTAGTATGTGCACAGTAATGTTGTTTCCCATGAGAAGAAGTTCCTCTAAAACAATGAATCTGTCCAATTTTGAGGCTACCTTGGTATGGCCCCCTCTTTTCTTATTCCAAGTGTAGATTCCATTGCTTCTTTCCATATCAACCAATTTCATATTGGTGATGAAGTTCTGGAAGGCATCTGAATCTCTACCAAGTATTCTAGTTCCTCCTTTCTTCTCCATGAGTGATTTTGTCATGTTAAAATCTCCCCCAAGAATCTAGGGTAGAGCTAGATATCTCTTCTTCAAATCCTCCAGTGTTGTGAGGAGTCGAAGTTTGTCCTCCATTGGCTATGTACCATAGACATTAGTGATCATGTAACATTGTCTGTCACCCATCGGTTGGAAAATCAGAGAAAGATGATGTCTGGATGCCTCCGCATCAATCACACCAAATTTCTGTGGATCCCATAGAGTGAGAATACCACCAATAGATTTATTTGCCTTAACTTCAAGGTATTTATATCTGCTTAAACATTTTCTGTGTTTCTCGCACATCTTCTCCCTAGAGTATTTTGTTTCCTATATGAATAATATGTCAGGTTTTTCCTCTTTGATTTTGTTACCTAGGTTCCTTTGTTTTCTTCTGCTCCCTAGTCCTCTAATGTTCCAGGTTGTGATTTTCATTGAGGTGGGGTTTTAAAGGAGTAACTAGAAATATCTTTCATCCTTGTTGATTCAATCATGAGTTTGCCACATTCCAATAGTAGTTCTTTCTGTCTTTTTCTTCCCCTCATTTTACTTGGATTTTTTTGTCAATTTTCCTGTTATTAAACCTATTGAGGAAGTTCCTTTATTTTCCTGGTTATCATTTCCTCTTTTGACTCCTGTATCTATTTGATGTGACTTGTTAAGGAATATCCATTGTACCTTGTCCACATCGTCTTGAGGGATGGAGTTTATTCCCAGGTTTCCTCCTTGTTCCAAGAACTTTTCCAGCTGTAGGTTCTCCCTTTCTAGGATCTCCTGTAAGTCTTGGCCCTCTATACCACTTTCACTTTGAGTCATTTCCTCGTATTTTTCTATTTCCATGGTACTCAAAGGGTCCTTCGTGTGTTCATTCTGTTCCCTGAGTTAGCTCCATGCTGGTCTCTTTTCCTTTCCCCCTTGCTGACTAATTCTCTGTACTCTCTTGTTCACCTTCATCTACTTATTTTTCTCCTAAGATCTCAAAACTATTGTGACTTCTTGTTTTGTTATCATTTGCAATAGGGTTATTTTGTGCCTTCCTTCCCCCTCCTTTTCCTTTTCCTCCCACTTTGGTGAAACCTGTCTGGCCTTTCCTTTTGCTGGCGTTTAGGTTTTCCTCCCTTCTATTAAGAGGACAATCTCTAGATAGGTGCCCATGCTCATGAAATTTGTGACATCTGAACGAGATATTTTCATAGTCAACTGTTTGAACCCATTCCTCGTCATAGACTTCTATAATGACCTCATCTGGAAGGGCTCATGATAGGTCCATCTCCACACATATACAGGCATAGGAGGTGTCTTTTCCTTGTAGAGTTACCTCTTAAACTTTTAAGAAATGACCTAATTTATTGCCTATAGCTTTTAAAGACTCAGGCATCCAGTAATCTAAAGGTAAGGAGTAGAGTCTAATCCATATCAGTACTGAAGTGAAGGTTTCTCATTCTGGCACAAAGTTCATCATCCATGGGCACATATAGAGACCAACAACTGCAAAGAAGTATGGTCCTCCTTCAAAATTCCTGTCTCTATCTTCCATGTTCATGAACACCACTGTAAAAAAAACTTTGGGTCCAAGATGTATATTCAACTCCCCCTTTGGTTTCCAGTTGTATTTTATCTAGGTGTACAATGCTTTCTCTAACAGCTAGATTCCCATAAATTTGCTAACGATTGCATAGTTTGCCATGTGATCCCTGTCCTCTTGCAGAGCTAGATCATTCAGAATGACCCGAGGTTTAGTTATGGGCTTGGGTTTACAAGGCCCCATCTTGGCTTTGTTATCTATTCCATGACCTCTGTCTTCCACTTTTTCCTCCTATCGTTCTTCTTCGTGGGCCCCTTGATCTACATGGGTTTTGCTACTTTCCGCCTTCTAAGTTTTAGTGTTTTTTGTCTTGTCCTCAAAGGGCTGTGGAGGTTTGTTCTTATTCCCTCCTCTTCCTCTGTTTGAAACCACATTACTGTAGGAGGGAGTGGAGCTCCCTCCTCTCTGGGCCTCCATGGGTACCTATTGCCCTCTGTCACTCTCTTAGTTAAACCATAGAATCCTCTTCGGAACTAGTCTATTGCCTCAATTATGAAGTCAATTGTAAATCGCATAATTGATCTAATTAGTTTTGTCACCTAAACTATTGCTCATTACAAGAACTATGTAATTAAAATATGGTGATGTTTCTTCCTCTTATTCCTTGTAGCAATGATATTTGTGCTAGTTGTGTTCTTGGCAAATATCATTTGGATAATTTTGAGAGATGTGCCTCTTGGCACACCTCAGACCCTTTACAACTTGTTGATAGTGATTTGTGTGGTACACTTTCTTCTCCTTATTTCTTTGGGTTCAAGTACTTCCTAACTTTCATTGATGACTTCTCTAAATGAACTTGGATTTATTTCTTAAAATGTAACATTGAATTTTTTGACATGTTCTCAACCTACAAGGCCCATCGGGCTTCACTCAATGAAGCTCTAATGTATGATGTGCATTTGTGACATACCAAACAATGCCCTTAATTGACTACATATTGGAAAATACCTATAAAAATAACGTTATTTAACACCCTATTAATACAAACGCAATAAACCTTCCCAATTAAAAAGGCCCTAATAAAACTGGATATTGTAGGTATCTATTTCTTCATTCACATTTTTTATACCACTTTTTATTTTTTCATCAACTTTGAGCTCCATTTTTTTATACATGCCAATATAAAAACCCCTTAGCCCCTATTATATGATAAATATATTATGTCATTTTTTCCTCAATATATATCCCCCAATATGGACACATGTTGTATGGTATTGCACCCCCAGTGATGCCCCTGTGACAAGGCCTTCTAGAAAAATAATATAGACATTAACCTAAAGGGTTAAGAACAATTAATGGATGAGAATATGTCAACAATAAATTCACAACTTACTCCATTACACATGGAATTTAAATGAAACATATTGTTCCATATACATGATAGAAAAATGATGTTTCTCAAGGGAAGAATCATACATTAAAGGAGATGGATAATTGTGTGACTCAATCTAAGGGATTAATTCTTCATTATTGGACAAAAGTAATCAAGTTTACAAGTTACATAATAAATTTCACTCCCACAAAGATTCCAAGTAATATAACACCAGAAGAAGCATGAAATAACATCAAGCCAGATGTAAGCCAATTGTATATGTTTATTGATGTAGCATGGGATCACATTCTCGATGAAAAAAGGAAAACTCTGCAGCCTAAAAATTTGCAGCATGGACGAAATTTATGCATAGTTCTAGAAGCCAGAAAAGCTACTCAATTTCAAGATTGTGCAGTGCAACTAACCTAGATGATAGCCTCAAGCACTACGCATTTCTGGGTAGCAGAGTAAGGTCACTCAAGGATGAGACTACACAGTGCATCTTAGTCGGGGTCCGGTCGGAGATATTTTCAAGGAAATTGCTAAATGTGGGAGGCGAGTGAACCAATGCAAACTTGACATTGTGATCACACACTAGCATACCTTGAATACAAGACAAAATAGACCAATAAGACTAAACATGTGCTAAGTGAAATTGTCTTAAAGCTAAGAGTGATAAGTGTGACACTTGAGGTAGACCTTCAGATGATCGTGTTGACACTTATGTAACTGTGTTGAAAACTTTGTGTGTGAGTGAGACCGATGTTCACAGAGCAAAGACAACTCATGCACACAAAGACAAACCTTCAAAATCGCCAGAACAAGATCACATGCATTTCACGCAATCCATATGCCAAAAGAAGACCATTGGTCCAACAAGCAACAAGGAGCAAGACACATAGAGAAAATAAATGGCCTAACTTTTAGTGCTTGCAACCATGCATGTCATTGAATATAGAATGATATGAATATGATCAACAATACTTGAAGCTACACTGAGAGATGTATTTCAAAAGGATGAGCTCTTCTTACTATACTTACCTTCTAGATGGTTATGCATTCAATGAAGTTTTCATGTGGTCCCGATCTTTTATCATAACTCGGTTCCCTGGTCATTCTCCTAAACTCCTTGAGAGTCATTTAGCATGTCGGTTATCTTTCTGGTCACTGGGAGATACATCTTCTTAGTTTCAGTGGGAATTGATTACTACTAGGATGATGTCCTCAGAGGATATCTACGTAGTTTCTGAATGCAAGGTAGACTTGACAACTGGGACAACACTGCGCAGTTTTAAGATCCAAGAAACTACAACCGGATGGGGTTCTAGGAGGACACCTCTGCGTAGTTTCTGTATGCAAGGTAGACTCAGAAACTAAGGGACAATAATGCACAGTTTCTGGAGAATGTGGGCTCTAGATGAGGGAAGGACACTAGAGGAAATCACTGTGTAGTTTTGGATGGCAAGGGAGGCTTAGGTCTTTTCACATTACATGCTTCCAGTAGGCAATGGGAATGTATTGAAGGTTTCAAAAGCAAAATGTGTAGTTGTAGAAAGCTGGATGAGGCTAAGCTGCTAGGGAACTCCAAAATTTAGCTAAGTGTGGGACCAGTGGAGTTGATGTGAATAGTGATAAAACTTGACTACGATCACACACTTGAACACTTAGGGATACAACATAGACAATACAGAAAGTATAAAACATACTCTGCTAGATGGAATAGCCTTCATGAAAATACTGCCTGAAGTGAGTGCGAAACATGTCTATGTAATGAGAAGAACCCATATGCATAAATACTTCCCCTTGAAGAAAAAAAAACTTCCCTTTGCATGACAAACGATAATCCCCATGCCCAAAGATGACACATGCTGCATAAAGATGAAAAACTCTTAAGATCAAGAAGAGGGGCCTGATATCACCAGCTTACCAATAAGTGACCAGGAAATGATCGATCACAGGATCCATGGTAGGCTCCAAAATTTGCATGCGAGCCAAAATTATGGAGGGTGGTTGTAGCCGCTACAACATAGGCAACACGCTAGTAGAACTCTAGCTCTCTGTATGGACCTTGTCTCGTGAAAAGTGAGTCTAACACTTTCAAAAGTATTATTTGATTCTTTGATCGACATGGCTTCCTTGCTAGCTTGGGTGAAATATGTAGACCCTACCATCCTCTTAGTCGGTCAACACGCATACCAAGCCAAGTCAAACGAGTTGTTTCGATTGGGGATGAGGGTTATATTGGTGCATAAGTAATATAAATATGAGAGTATTAGTTTCATCTCCGGTGTTTCTCCACTATAAGTAGGCGTAGATAGTACCCCAACTGAGTCATGCAGAAATACAAGCATCGCTCCCCTGTCTGCGATCTTGGTCAGTATCCCAACAGAGTTACGTGTATCACCTCTCTATGCAGGAAGCCTTTATCTTCTTTCACCCTTTTCTTTTTTAATTTTAATTTTTTCAAAGAACATTGCATATGACCTTATTTATTTTTCATGAGGCAGAAGAGGGATCCCAACTTATTGAGTGAAGAAGAGGTTGTCCCTTTAGAGAAGTATGTTATGTATACCTCTGACATACTTGTTAAGGTTTTCCCCCTTAAATTACTCTACTTGACCAAGTTGACAAGGGTTAACCGAATAATAGAATAACCGATTAGAGTATGCATTACTATTTAAAGCACAAGCGTTGTGCTTAACCAAACCTCACTCTGAACAAGACATATTTTCCATCAAGGTATCATCGAGTGAAGACCACAAGATCATCATAAAGAAAGGGAATAGAGAGATAACCAAATGTTCATAGTCGTACAATTCCTCTTATCTTTTTCCCAGCTTGTCTGAAGAGCCAAACATGGTTTCATGTGAAGCTAAACCTAGGGGTGCATAGCAAGCAAACAAAACAAGAAAGCAAAGGATAAAAGGAAAAGAAAGGAAAACATGAAAGCAAAGCAAAACATGCAATCAAAGAAAGTAAGAAAGCAAAGCAAACAAGAAAGAAAACACTACCCCTACTCCTATGTTAAATAGTGCATGGGCCTACTCATGTAAACTGATATTTCTGATGCAGCCACTGATACATTGGTTGGCCCATGTTGATAAATGCTTAGTTAACAAGAAAGATAAGCATGTAAACCAGCAAACAAATAATATAAGACAATGAAGGTCAACACACTCCAAGTTTAAATGTGTCCATAGTAAACAAAAGAGTAAACGCGCACGACAAACATTTTTCAGATGTGCCATGGTGTCGCAACATACTGTGCATGAATGATAAGCATGTACACTTTTCGACCATGAGAAATGAACAAACATAAAAAATGAAGACAACTATCATTTCGTAAGAGTGCTCATTGTGTATGATTCCTCAATTGCATGAGCAATAGGGTCATGCGATACAAGTGGAGGATGTGAAATACCTAAATTGGATTAATCTTCAATGCAAATAGCAGAGTGATAAGGAGCCTAGGTTGTTTCAATACATTCCTGGTTGGAAGTGGAACTGACCTCAACACAACGAGGACCTGACGTAACCATTAGTGCAGGCTGAAGTGCCTCGATAGCTTGAGGGGTTTCCACTTCATCAGCTGCTACATCATCAAAGATTCATGGCTTAGAAATATCAACAATGAATGAATAAACATCGTGATCGAATGAAGGAGTAAAGGGATCACGACATCCATGATAAAAAAATTCGATATGTTCATCGACATCCTCTTGATCTGATGAATCATATAGAGGGGTTGATGATAAACAAGAATGTGTAGCCTGTGCACCCACAATTAGGATTTTTTATATTAAACTATTATTCATAATCATATTATTTATTTCGATCTTTTACAATTAATTATCAATTTGCATTTACCTGCTATTTCAAGCATGGGAGGGAAATTAGAAACTAGCTTCCCTTGGAGTTTGGGACAATGTTTAACAATCAAGTTGAAGTGTATTGGGTCTTTAAAGGTCATTCTCTAGCCCAAGAAAGCAACATTGAAAGGTTTCTTATAGTTTGGAACTCGAAAATCATTATAGGCCACCTTTGAAATGGATCAAATGCTAAGGACCCTCTTCTCAATTCAACATTTAGTCGTATAGGCCTTGTTCTGTTTTCATTCATTAATGACCAATACTTTCATGCTTTTAGGCCTAATAATTTTGAAGGGGATGAAACAGAAAATCAAGCAATTAGATTAATAAAGGGATCGTTATTTATCAATGATCAAATCACTTATGCTCATATATCATGACCTCACTCTACTTTGGTAAGGATCAAATTGGTAGTTAGTTTGCACTACCCCTTACTACAAAAGGTCAAATTGGATCAATTATCACTTTAGGTCAATTATTGATCATATCTTCTTCCCCACACAAATTATTATTTCTTGGAACTCCCTTGGATTGAGATGTGTGTATGTGTGGAAGAGTTGGTCATTATTCATCGTAGGGGTGAAGGAGGTTTTAATGTTACATTCATTAAAATGAGGAGGGAGATTGGTTTTCCCTAGAACATAACTAACCTACACTCCTTCACTATCCTTGGGCACAAATGGGTCGAGTTCCAATCAAGCATCTTCATGCTTCAAATGCAAGAGGTGATGTCTATGCATCAAGTCAAAAGGTAGGAGTGGGGGTTTTTGTCAACCCAAGATAATTTTATTTGGAAAATTCCTTTTGTAAGCTATCATATTAACTTGTTAGTAAAATTCCACTCCAATTTATCATGGCTTTGATTTATGGCATCTATATGTCCTTGAATTTATGGTTTCACAATTTATGTGGGTTATGTTTCACAAGGATGGAAATTTTCTCTCGGTGGGGCCTCCACGAGGGAATTTTGGTGTCTAGTTTTTCTATAGAATCTGATTTATGGCATCTGTATATCATTCAATTTATGGTTTCACAATTTATGTGGGTTTTGTTAGAAAAGGATGCAAATTATCTCTTAGCGAGGCCTCCATGAGGGAATTGTAGTTTCTTGTTTTTCTATAAACTCTTTGTATCCTTTACCAACTAGAGATTGTCTAATTTTGGATTTTTGGTTTTAATTAGGAAGAAGAATGAATTATGCGGGTTTTGGTAGCATTTGGTAGCATTTTGGTATTGACATGAATCCCCTTTCCAATGTACCATTGTTTTTTCCTTGAATGTTGGGCTCCTAATGTTCATTTTTCTATTTCGAAGTGGATTGTATTGATTTTCGATTCGATAATATCCCACCTTGTTCTTTAGGATGCGATTTGGACACTTGCATTTTCGTATGCCTCCTTTTATTATCCATTATTTTCTAGTTTCTCTCCTCTCTTAAGTTTATGTGGTGGTGTTATTTTGAGCTTCCGTTGGTTCTTTCCTTATGTTGGGAGTTCGATAGTTTTGATGAGGGAAAAGGGGTTTTCCTCTATTTTAGTGTTGTGATACTTGCATTATGTTTACTTGGGAAAGGGTTAGGTATCTTTCATGAAGTGTTTTTGATTGGACTCTCATAAGGTGTTGTTATTAGATTCATGGGGAAATGCATCTCAGGGAAATCTTATCCATCGAAGTCGACCAAGGTCATAACACAATTGTAACAAAACATTTCCAACTTTAGCACAACTAAATTGTTTCAACTTTCACTATTGCCATGTTATTATTGGTGCAACACAAAAGTGAAAATGCATAGGCTTGAGGATGAGTTGGTAGCACTTCGATAGCAATTGTTATAATTTCAACTATTTGTAGGCTAACACACTCAAGATGGAACCTCTCACGATCTAGATTTTAATGCTTCTTGTTGATGAATATGAGGATTTTGATAAGGAAACTGATGCTTCCCCCCTTCTCCTACTTAGTTTGTTTGCAGTTAAATGTATTAAGATATTATGAGTGTTTTGGAGATTTTATGTATCAAAGATAATTAGTTTTGGATTGGATGCAACTAGAAAAGTTTAGGCGTTGATCTTAGAAAGGCCTGTCTACAAGACTCTTGAGCCAAAAAACTTTACTTTTGTAATTTTTATTTAAGGACCTTGTATTAGAATGAATTTTAATATTGATATAAATATTCCAAACTCCATTTTTGTAATTTTGATATAAAATCATGTCTCCAAGCGTGGATTTTAATATTAATATAAATATTTTAAACTCTTATTTAGTAAAATATATATACTGTACAATCCCGTTGAAGCCTCTAAAATCGCTACAACAACATGGGGGATGACCAACCGGTTCGGATCTTAAAGCAACTTCTTTTCCATTTGGAATGGTGGTTTCGACTGGTTCAACTAGGTCCAGTTACCTTCTCTCAATCTCAAATGGCTTTAAAATATGACTTTTATTCACCAATGGAAAAGAGACATCAGATCAACCTTCTTGCTGATCAGGAAAGAAAGTGATCCTTAAGCTGATTTAGGGCTCATCCAATCCACTACTAAAGTTTGCCTCTTTGTGAAGAGGACTTAAAAGAATACGGAAATTAATCTAAATGCAAACTTATTCTAATATGCAAGCAAAAGAAACTATCTTAATGCTATATCAATTAGGCAAATATAGATCTAACCCAACCAAAAGCAAGATATTTAAAATATTGGGATTTAAATATGTCTGGCTTATAATGAATATCAAGCTAATGAAGTAGTTCAATTAACTGACATTATGAATACTACACGCATCCTATTGAGACCTCTTAACTGAAATAATCAATCAATAATACTTAAGAAGAAGTTCTCAGAATGATTTTGATCATTTAATTAGTAACTTTAATTATTAAACAATAATATGCGGAAGAAGTTCTCAACATATCGTTACTTAAAAAATCTACTTTAAAAGATAGATTTATGAGTAAGTAGTTACTCAAAAGTCAGAATTCAGCCCATAAGAGTAGAGATAAATAATAACATAAAATAGAGACATATTACCCATACCGACAAAAGTGCACAAATATGTAAGTAAATTGGCACATTCTTGTCATCATAAAATGAAACCAATATTTAAAATAATAGTATTCGAAATACCAATTTATTGAATCCATTTCTCTAGCTCTAGTCTCTAATAGTCCTTTACAATTTTTGAGCTTCTGCTTTCAAAAGTAGAGCTACAATAGTGCAAACTCTGTTCATTATACATAACTCAGAATGTAAAAGAAAAACCTTAATAATCCCAGATCTGAGATTTTCACTCCTCCTACCTATAACTCTAAATCCCTATTACAGAAATGCTTTTAGAATTCTAGAATTGCAGAGGAGAGTAGCCCTTATTACATTCTGCAATCTACTATTTATAATATTTGCAAATGAATTCTTGAGAGGAAAGTTTGTTGAAGAAAAATCTGTCCAATCAATTTTATTTGCTCAAAATTCTCATCTTTAATTGCTGGAGCATTCTCATTGATTGAGATCCTTTTCTCCATATCTCTTCTACTATTTTCCTGCAAAAATAAATCGAAATGAATTAAGATGCAATAATAAAATCAAAATATCATTTCTGGCATTAAAATAAATCCAATCAAATTCTATTTAAATAAGTAATTGAAAATAAAATATAAGTTCTCTATTGATGCTTTGGATGGTTTAATTGGCCAAGGATATCATTGACAAATGGATTTGCTTTCAGTAGAGGCTTGGACAAATGAAAATGCAAAAAATAAAACTCAGAAAATTGATTTTGTTTTCAAAATTCAGAGCTTGATCTTTCGCCTGATTTTTTACCCAATAAATGACGAAATATGTTAGTGAAACCTCCTCAGAAATGTTT
The DNA here is from genome assembly GCA_000404065.3 of Pinus taeda. Lineage (NCBI taxonomy): Eukaryota > Viridiplantae > Streptophyta > Pinopsida > Pinales > Pinaceae > Pinus > Pinus taeda. The sequence goes on along the minus strand of APFE030668817.1, from coordinate 188,453 downwards.
TCCTTGATTTTGTCTTTCCAATGAGCTGTCTTGGGCCTCATTTGGCCAAGTAAAACTCAATCTATGAGCTTCCAAAGTTGATGAGTCAAATCTGGCACAATTCTAGCAATTCTGTTGTTGGGCTAAAAAAATCAAAGTTTTAATTAAAAATTTAATCCTAAATTAAAATTCTAATTAACTAATCACTAATTCTAATATTAATTTTTAATATCAATAAATTAAACTAATTATTTCATAAACTATTATTAATTAACGTTAATCTAACTAATTAACATAATTAACTATTTATAACTCATTAATATTAATCTAAATAATATTTAAAATTTAAATTTAATTTAATTAACTAAATTTTATATTTAAATTAATTAATATAAAATTTATTATTTAAATTAATAATATCAAAACTAATATAACATAAACTACCTACCTTACTTCACTCATACGTATTCATTTCACTCACACGTTAGATGGAAAGCTTAAAAATTTAAACAAATCATATTAAAACTATACCTTAATGTTTTAAGCCTTCATCGCATATTGGCCATCAAAGATCATCGGAGTTATGTTAAAATGTTACGATAAGAAATATACGATGCGATATAAATATCTGCGATGCGATGTAATATATTTTTTATTTTTTTATTATAATATTTTATTTAATTAAAATTATTAATTAATTAAATAATTTTTAATGAATTAATATTAAATAATCAATTTTATTTTGGTTTTAATTTAATTATGTTTAACTAAATTATGAAATTATTTATAATGTATTTATCTTATCTAAATTGCAGCCAGTTTGATAGAAATAAAAAAAAAATATAAACTACAGCCACTTTGATATTTGGGTTTTCGAGATTAGTGATCTATTTTGAAAATTGAAGTAAATTATTGAAATCTCGATGCTTCATGATTTGGCCATATAAGTAAAAGAATGAAAAATATTAGTAATAACTAACTAGGGGTTAATATTTAAAATAAATGCATTATTTAAGTAATTTATTTACAAAAATGGAATATTTACATTTTATGCATTTTTAAGCCAGACGACATAATTGATTAGACTTCAAAGGAGTGTCATTTACAAACTAGTTGTTCAAATGAGGTAAAACTTATGAAAATTGATTTTAATAAATGAATCAAAACAAGAATCCAAAGAAAATGAAAAAATAACAATCATGTAAGATAATCAACTAAATAAAAATCCTAAAAGGTGTTTAGCCAAAACTTTTATAGAAAGGGTCCCCATTATTTGAAGTGAACAAATCAAAAATTGGGGGGTTGTGTTTTACCACAACAATGGCGACACACGGGAGAAGAACCGGTTATCTCTGTTTAATATGAATGATATTTTCCAAAATCCAAGTAAAAAATAATTAAGGAAGAGAGAATTATGCTTGAAATGTGTGACTAAGTTCATTAGTTTGAATAAAAGCAAGAATCATCTAACTGTAATTTTTCTTAAAATTCCTCATAAATTAAAATATTTCAATACTCTATATGAGTCCTTAATTAGTTGTAGAGAAAAAGCAGGGGTCACTTAACAACTTAGCTTTTAAAGTATACACATTTGTCACAGATAGAGCCATTGCTACTAGCAAACATCTATAATCTCGACAGGGTTACCTTTTTAATCATCAATGAGTCAGAATCCCATCTCTTTAAGAATTATTGACCTAGAGATAAATCCATTTATATATGTTTCTTTTCTTTGTATTTTTTATTTTTTACTTTTTTAGTTCTTAGAAACCATTGTCCTGGTTTGGTAGTTAGATAGTTGAAAATGCCATTCATTGGTTATAATTGAACTGAACAAGCTGGCTCATGATGAAACCCCTTGTCTTATAATTGTTTGCAATCGTAAGCCATTACCCTGGTTTGTTTAGCAATGTTGGTAATGTCAGCCTATTTTTCCCCTATGATCATGGTAAGCAGGCTCATGATAAGACCTCTTATCTTTTAAGTTTAAATATATTTTTGGATTATACTCTATAAAAATAAGATTCTTTGGGACGGGGAGAATCATTGACTCCTTAAGAGTTAAGAATGACAATTTTATATTTAAAGGTGCTTTGCTAAAACGTTTCTTTACTTGGTTAAAGATAAATTTTCTTGACTAATAATGGAACTTTGAAATATCTTAATAAAATATTGAAATCTCAAAATGATTACAATTTTGATGAGAAATAAATTTCTCAGATTTTCTGATACTTTGTCAACTTCTCTTGTTCTATAATCTCTTCCTTAAGTATGTCTACCTTTATAATAAGAAAAACAAATTTTGTTAAGAGATTTAAGAATAAGCTAATAGGTGACTATTAGCAATTTTTTCCTATGTATGCGACCATTGTTAGGTAACAAGAAGGCCTTCCATATAAATCATGGCAAAGTCACCAAAATCAAAACTAAAAACTAAAGGAAAAAAATTCTTAAGCCACAGTGAGAAAAGAAATCAACAAACAAAAATAAAAATGAAGAAATTTGAAAAGTGAAAAGAAAATCCATGTTTTGAAATACAAACACTAACAAGAATGGTTACACCAATGTCCCAACAACATGAAGTAAAATAAAATAATCATGTAATCATTCCTTCTTATGTCGAGATTTAGATAAGTTTTACCTTGCAGGGTTGTAAGCGTTATAGGTTTTAGAAAGAAGTGATGATAAAATTCAGCGACAATGAAAACTTTCTGTCTGATGTCAATCTGTTGTTTTTAAGCATTATCTTAACCATTTTCTAATAAAAATAATGCTTAAAGAAATAAATTAAAGGTTTAGAAACTCCCTAGTGTAGTTGTTGTTAGTCTCCTGCTGCAGCAGGTTACTCATCTTTCATGATTGACATTTTTACATGCCAAATATGTCATTCTTTGCATGCTGCAATGTTCCATATTTGCTAACAGAAGCCAAAGAAGAATGCCATGAGAATGTGCCAGTTCAAGGGCCACTGTTGTGTTCCAATTTTGATGTACTATTCTATTTTGAAGAACTTTCGGTTAAAGGGAGGTCCAAACAGTTTAATCTTGGTCTCCCTAGGTTTCAATTTTCTGTTTTAGAATATAGAGAATCACCATCTGTCCAAACAGCGTAATCTTGGCAGATTCCTAGATAGGTAGAGAAGCAAGGGTGCTCAACAGCTTAATTTGAGCCCTGGATGAAATAAGTGTAGATGTAGGTAGGAGGACAGAGAAAGAAAAAGTTGAAAAGCTGGGTCTGCAAGTCTAAGTGCACCCAAACCAAAAAGAAGAGAAAATGCTAGGTAAGTAGGCTGGGTAGGTAGTTTTGAGGTTGAAAAATGTCAATTTGTGATCAATTTCATATTTTCAAGTGTCATATCTGTTCAGGTCACAATTATCAGGAAGTGGCCATTTGAAGGACTCAAGCGAGGCATGTCTAACTCCCCCTTCTTCCTCCTTCCCCAAATCATTCACTAACCTCTTAAAGAGGTCAAGATTTGCTTGATATCTCTTAGCTTCACCATTTCCACATCAACTACCTTGGTAAAGGTCTGCCTTAACCAAGGAATATTCCCGTTATAAATCATTTTTTCCCCTTAAAAAGCCTGAGATTCACATACTTAGCGCTTTCTTATCACCTGTCATATTAACTACTAACTTTTACTATGTAGCTCCCTATCTATTTCCCCCTTCCCCTACTAAAAACTATGTTTATAACTCCCCTATATACTTATCCCCTCCCTCTGGTTGAAAAATAACCATAAAGTTCACTTAGGAATTGCTAAGTTTATCTGAAACTTAGCAAGAACCCTCCTTTTGTCTCAAAAAACCATCTTCTCATGCATTTCAGACTCCTTGTGATGCACAAAACCCTCCATCACTCCGTAAATCCTTCCTCTAATGCTGTCTGACTCCTTCACAAAGCATAAAATCCTCCCAAGTACCTTTTAAATCCTTCCAAGGCATCAAAAATCCCTTTTTTGGGCTATCGGACCCCTTCCCATGCCTTGAAATCCCCTCCAAACATTAAAAAATTATGCTTCTGATCATAAACACTCGCATCACTTACCTTGGGCCTTGATCCAATTGCAAAAAGGTTCTATCGGACCCCCTCCGATGCGATATCGCAGTCGGGAGGGGAGTTGTGTATTAAAACAGCGCATAAAGTGTGCCCCCGATTGGTTTGGCCGACAGCGATATCGCCGATTGGCGTATCGCTATGACAAAACAAAGCATGCATGCACGCTGCCGATATGGTCATCGCCAATGGTCTATTACCAATCGCATATTGGCGATCGACGTTTCATATGAGTCCACACCATATATATAGAGGCCCGATCGCTGACTCTTCCGCCGCTTTCTCTGTTCTACCATCCATCTGATTGCTCGCGCCCTAGATCTACAGTGGGCAGGTCTGTTCACTTCTGATACCTATCGATACGTTCGAGGATGGGCGTTTTTCCCCTACCACACTACCCCGCTGTATAGCGCTGATCGCCGATCGCCGATGTGCTGATGTCACCCGCCAAAAAAAGCACGCAAGTGCGAAATCGCAGCTTAGGAAGCTCGGATTCAAATTCTGAGGCAGTTTTCGATGCGCATCGCTACGGGAAATGGGCCAAATTGGAGAATATTTAGGGAATATTTTGATTCCATAGCCGTTTTTTCACCGAAAAGAGCAGAAAAGACCCGATTTTGTAGTTTTAAACATATCAGAAGAAAGAGAGAGACCCGATTCAGGCATTAAAGAGTATCAGAGCAAATGTGAAGCCAAAATCCATGTCAAAGAGTATCAGTGTTGCGGCGAAGCGTATCAGTGAAGATCTTCTCAGGGCTCGAGGCGAATAAAACATTAAAAGAAATCCTTGAAAGTCAAGAAGCAGTTAAGGAACCATTCAAAGCTCATCATCACAGTGACTACACATTAAAACTCACATAAGATCAGTGGACCAAAGCTCAAAGCTCAGTTATTGCAAATGCACTGCACCAAGTCACAGAGGACACTACACTAACTCTTTTTGATCCAGTTGCTTCTGGCGCAGCTCAATAGATATTTTATTTGCATTTATTTTCAGCACAAGTTTAGGTTTAAAAACTTTTTCCCGCAGACCTGTTTAGGTCGGTTGTAATAAATACTTCTGGATATTTTACCTATAAAGACAGCCCTGAACAATGTAACGAGCGTTGGTTTTTGTTGGTTGGATGTTTTACTTGAGTAGAGACTTGTACTGTATATTTGATAATTTCTATAATCAAAGACTGCTTAAGAGCTTGGAGAATGAATGGTGTACTGTGTTTAATGGTTGGAGAGTGACTGTGGAATTCTTGTGCTGATACATGACTCAATAAGTGTTTCTTACGTTTGCTTTTCCATTCATACATCATTATCTAAGCAACATAAAGAAAGATTAGCTTAGAACTTGTTTAATTGCACTCTATGCTCAATTTCTGCTGTTTCTTTATGTTTTTCATCTGTTCTAGGCATAAATATGAATTCCACCTGGCTCATATTTTCCCTTATTGACCATGTGTGACAGTTATCCAGGGATTCTTAACTGCCCCTAGATAGAGCTCATTTTCCTTCCCTCTATTAAGCTGATTGAGAAATTCTTAATTGCCTCTCATTCCTTACATTTCACTCCATCTCTTTAGCTTGAAGGTTATTTCATGTGCAGCTACCTTGCTCCATATTCCTCTTGTGATCAAGAAAGCCTACCTGCGGTCCTACTCCTTGACTCCATGCCCAATGGTTTGAAACTTATCACTCTATGCATGCCTCTCTGCTTGAACGCATCTTCCTTCCATTCAAACACCATCCAAACCTAAACAAAACCCATTGAACCCAATAGCTAGCCTAAAATCATCATCAACAAAGCTAAATCATCAAGAGAGAGCCCTCTCTGATTACAGGTGGGCTAGAACCTGTAATCCAAAGATTGGTTTGTGGTTACCTCGGCTGTATCCCTTCAGGAGCTTAGGGACAACCTGAATGATAACATAATGGCGACTCCACTGGGGAACTTCCTCAAATAATCTCACAAAACCAGTCCGAAGCTCCGTAGAGGAAGAAACTGACCTTTAAAAAGTTTCGGTTTAACTTGTATTGTTAGAAAAAATCCCGATAAACAAGCTAGAAGCTGGCTCCCAAGAAGCATTCACGTTACACAAGATCAAATCTAGATCCGAATCCCCCAGCTATTTTTTAAAACCCCAATATAATTCCTAAGATCATTAGAAAACAAGAGCAACAAGAAGGTTTGACTGCTTCCAGTCTTGAAACAGTTCAGCGTAGCAATTTAGCAACCCCTGTTAAAGTTCTGTTCCATTCTAACCCTACTTCCCCTTGTTCATTATCCACTTCTACAAACCCTGTTTCCACACCTCCATCCACTGCGCATACCACCACTACTACTCCAAATATCCAAGTTTCCCCAGTTGTTCCACTTATCCCTGTTAATATGGCGAATAGATATGCCCCCTTACAGCTGCCTGCAAATCCCGGGGCTATGCCTCAGGATTACCAGACTAAAATTACCTATTTTGATGGCACAAACACTTGCACAGCCCTTCAGCATACAAAGAAAATGCAGGATTACTTTGAGAGTTATGAGATTGATGATGACAGTGTAAGAATGAAGATTTTTGTCCAAAGTTTGACCGGTGATGTCAGGACTTGGTTTAGAGCACTCCCAACCAATTCCATAGGAAACCCAAAAGCCTTATATCAGTCCTTTATCAATAGATGGGAGAAAAAGAAAGACCCCTTGCACATATTATCTGAGTATGACACTATCAAATGAGGCCCTCAGGAAACTGTTTTGGACTATTGTGCAAGGTTCAATAATGTCTACAATGCAATACCACAGAACTTAAGACCTCCACCTGATCTTGCTTTGTACGAATTCCCTGATGGTTTTGATGCTGAAATGGCTTATCAGCTAAGGGAAAGAGCCCCTCAAAGCCTTGCAGAGATGCAAAATGTCGCTGTTAGTGTGGAGGCAAACCTAATTGCCAAAAGAAACAGAGCTAGAACCGAGAGAAGAACTACCTTTAAGGAGGAACCCTCAGCCTTAGACCAGAAACTAGATGCTATTATCAATGACATGCATAGGCTAGGAGACAGAGTAGAGAGCGTTGAGAGGAAATCACTGTGGGAAGGACAACAACCCAACACCATAAGGAACCCAAATTTCAGGAAAGCTCAGAACACAAACACTGGTAGATCTAGTCCCGACCATGATATAAGACCTCATTTCCAAGAAACCTACGCAGAGGCATCCACTTCTAGTGAGCCCACAGAAGAGACTCACATAAACTTGATAGATTCGAAAAATGAGCAGCAAATCTTTCTCACTCAAGAAAACCAAGACTACCCTGATATAAAACAATTTCAGACCAAGACGGGAGAGTCTTTTGATTTTAAACAAGGTTATGATTCTGTTGTGTATGAGGTCCACAAACAATATAAACTGAGAACAAGAACCATTGAAGTCCCTGCACCAACCAAAGCAAAAGACAACAAACAACCTAATAAGATTAAAGGAAGGATTGTCATAACAGAACCAACTGATATAAATGTCCCAAACCCGCATCAAGTGACTGTAGAGGACATAACAGGCATACAACCTCCCATTGATCAGCCTCTGCCTCCTTCTTCCTTGAAAGAAAATTTGAACAGCAATCCCAAAAATCTTCCCAAAATAGAAACACCGCAAACTGTCATTCACCATAACACCGACAATCAAAAGGAAAACACAAAAAGTATTCTTGAAAAGGAGAAATCTGTTGCTGCTAACGCAAAGATCCCATTGGAAAAACCCTTTAATTTAGAAGCAGAAATTGGAAAACTTAAGATATCCACCCCCCTCTCAGAACTTGCCAAACATGATGTATATAGACAACAAATTCAAAGATCACTTCAACTACCAGAGGTCAGGGATGATGTAAATGTTTTAGATGATACCCTTGAGCTGCTGTTTGGTCCAGAAGTTAATGGAAAAACAACATATAGATCTATTCCACATTTTTATGTCAGTCTACACATAATGACAAAATCTTGCACAATGTTATGTTTGACTCAGGTGCCTCACACAATCTTATGCCCAAAGCTGTGATGGAAAAGCTAAACCTTGATGTCACAAGGCCCTATAAGGATCTATACTCCTTTGACTCAAGTCAAGTCAAATGATTAGGCCTAATCAAAGACCTTTGTGTGTCTTTAGTCCAATTTCCCAACAAGACAATCCTAATGGACGTAGTAGTTGCTGACATTCCAACAAAATATGGTATGCTCCTATCAAGATCATGGGGAAAAAACTCTCCAAGGATCCCTTCAACTCGACCTCTCTTATGCCACTATATCTATCTTTGGGCAACCAAAGAGATTGTATAGAGAAACACTGATGAAGTATGTGGTGAGTAGTGAGGAGATGCCCCAAAATTTTCCAATTTACTTAATCCATTCTGATATGGATTCATTTATTCTTTTTAATGATGATAACGATCCTCCAACTGATGAGAAGCCTCTAGCTTTAGAGCTAGAAACATGCATCAACGAGGAATCGGTTGCCCATACCCATGAAACAATCACAACAGTCAAGGCAGCCAGTACACAAGAAGAACCTCCTCGAACTGAAATTCTAGATCTGCCCAATCCTAAAATAACTGAAACTCTTGATACAAACCAAAAACAAGAAATTAAATGGTATTTAGAGTTTGATGGTTCTGTCAACAAGTTAGGAGCAGGGGCAGGTGTATGGATTCACAATACACATGAAAATCATGCAGAAGGCCATGCCTACAGACTAAATTTTAGATGTACCAACAACATGGCAGAGTATGAAGCTCTCCTCTTAGGCCTAAAATCGCTCAAAGTCCTAGGAGCTACAAAAGTGTCCATTCTAGGTGACTCCGATTTGATCATCCAACAAATGAAGGGCAACTTCGTTACTAATGACAATAGGATGAGGGCCTATAGGAATTCTACAACAGATATACTTAACACCTTTGCTGAATCCGAGCTTGCCAAGATTTCTAGAAACCATAACATACATGCCCACAGCCTAGCCACTTTTGCTAGCACATGCAAGCTTCCCTTTGAGCCAAATCACAATTTTACTACTGAGATAAAACATAGGCCCGCTGTTCCTAACAATATTAGAGATTGGCAAGTATTTGAAAATGATGCCCACATTAACAATTTCCTCACTCTTGAGGGCGAGTTTTCAAATTTAAACATTGACATGGAGGCCATGAACAATTCCCGACAACAAAAAAATGAAAATCAGCAGGCTGTAATAGCTGCAACAGCAAAACAAATCCTGAAACCAACTGTTTTTGACAATGCAAACATAGAACAGCTGAAACATATGCATTTAGAGGAAACCGCCAAAACAGAGGCTGAGTTCATTGATCTGAAGAATAATTTTTTTGCCTGCTAGCCTTACTCCATTAGAAGATATGTTTGATGACAATGATGTGCCCAAAAAACCAAAAATGGAGCCTTTAGATGCTGCTATATAAGAACACAACATAGGGACAGCAGAAAAGCCCAAAATGATTAAATTGTTCAAAAATCTGCCCCCTGATCAAAAGCCAAAGTATGTTGATTTGTTCAAAGAGTTCCAAGATGTATTTGCTTGGAGTTATGAGGACTTGAAGTCCTATGACACCTCAGTGATTCAACATACCATTCCCTTAAAACCAAATAAAAAACCATTCAAGAAAAAACTTAGAAGAATAAATCCTATGCTTCTTCCCCTCATTGAGAAGGAAGTGAAAAGAATGTTTGAAGCAAGGCATCATAGCACCCATCAGACTTTCTGAATGGGTATCCAATCTGGTTCCCACAAGGAAAAAATCATGAGAGATCAGACTATGCGTAGACCTAAGAAACTTAAACCAGGTCTCTTTAAAAGACCACTACCCTCTGCCTAAAATGGACCACATCCTACAAAGAGTAGTGGGTTCCTCTAGGATTTCTTTACTAGATGGATTTTTAGGTTTCAATCAAATACTTGTTCACCCAGATGACCAAGACAAGACAACCTTTACTACACCCTGGGGAACATTTAAGTATGTTAAAATGCCTTTCGGACAAAAGAACGCAAGTGCCACCTTTCAAAGGGCAATGGATATTGCATTTGCCAAGGAAATCCATGAATTCCTTGTTGTCTATCTTGATAACTTAACCCCTTTCTCCAAATCTCATCAAGAGCACCTCAAACACTTAAGGCAGATCTTCATGACATGCAGGAAATATGGCATTTCCTTGAACCCCAAGAAGTCCTTGTTCGGCCTTGAGGAAGGTAAGTTGCTAGGCCACATCATCTCGAAAGACAATATCAAAATTGATCCGGAAAGAATTCAAGCAATCCTTCAAATTCCATACCCAAGAAACATAAAAGAGATGCAGGCATTTCTTGGAAAGATCAATTTCCTAAGGAGATTTATCCCAAACTTAGCAGAATTGATAAGACTGTTAAGTAATATGTTAAAAAAGGATGCCAAGGTAAGATGGTCTCTGGAAACCACGCAGGCTTTTGAGAGTATCAAAGCTGCCTTGACTCAAACGCCCGTACTCACAAGTCTGCAGTTTGATAAGGATTTTATCATCTTTTCCTTTGCTTCAGACCACACCATAGCTGCTGTCCTTCTGCAAAAGGATGACCAAGGAAATGAAAAACCAATTGCATTTTTCAGTCGAGCCTTAAGAGATGCACCCTTAAAATACCAAATCATGGAAAAGCAGGCCTATGCCCTTGTTAAAGTAATCAAAGGTTTTCGAGTCTACATTTTGTATTCACATGTGATTGCCTATGTCCCAAACTTTGTTGTAAAAGACATATTAACTCAAGAAGGACTAGAAGGCAAAAGAGGCAAATGGATTGCCAGTATTCTTGAATATGACATTGAGATAAAACCCACAAAGCTGATAAAGGGACAAGGTTTAGCCAAGTTAATGTCCGAAACAAATCTTCAGGCCTTAGACATCAACTAGCTGGACAATGAACAGGAGCTGGCGACTCCACAGATCAGTGAAACCTTTTTACAATCCCCATGGTATGCCAATATTTGCTATGTATTGTTAAACCTGTGTGCTCCCCCAGGATTGTCCAGAACCAAGAAAATATTTTTGAAGATGAAAGCTCTAAAGTTCTGTGTATTAGATGGTGCCCTGTTTTGGAAAAATCATGAAGGAATACTGCTAAAGTGTTTAACCATAGATGAAACCAATAGCATCATGAAAGAGTTCCATGCAGGGGACTCTGGAGGGCATCTATATTGGAAGTCCACTGCTGACATGATTTTAAGGGCTAGTTATTATTGGCCCTCTCTATTTGCAGATGTCAAAAAATTTGTTGTCTCATGCCACAAATGCCAAATATTTGAAGGAAAAAGAAAACTGCTCCCTTTTCCCCTTAAGCCTATCTCAACCGAACAACCTTTTCAACAATGGGGTCTTGACTTCATAGGTGAAATCCATCCCTCCTCTTCAGGCCAGCACAAGTGGATTTTAACAGCCACTGACTATTTCACCAAGTGGATTGAAGCCATCCCATGTAGGAAAGCTAATGATTCCACTATTATCCGATTACTTGAGGACAATATCTTTTCCAGATTTGGCTGCCCTGAGAAAATCATCACTGACAATGCTGATGCCTTCAAATCCAAAAAAATGATCAACTTCTGCCATAAATTTCACATTACCTTAGGCCACTCTACAACCTACTATCCTCAAGGTAATGGCCTGGCTGAATCATCCAACAAAAGCCTCATCAACATCATAAAGAAAGTGTTGGAGGAAAACAAAAAGAACTGGCATAGAAAGCTCACAAATGCCCTATGGGCAGATAGACTTTCAACCAAGAGATGCATTAGGATGAGCCCTTATGAGCGAGTATATGGCATGGAAGCCAAATTTCCTTCATCTTTGGGCATTCCTACTATCAAACTATTACAGGAGATATAGGCTGAACCAAATGACATCCAAAGAAGAATTAATCAGACCATTCATCTTCAACAAACCAGAGAGCAAGTGTATGACAGAACTCAGATTTTGCAGGAAAAGCTCAAAAAGATGTTTGATAAAAGAGCCAAGGCTGAGGATTTCTGTGTTGGCAGCAAAGTTCTGAGGTGGGATTCACGAAGAGAAAACAAGGGCAAACATGCAAAGTTTGATTTTCTTTGGAAAGGTCCATTCATGATCAGCGTTGTGCAAGGCAATAACACATATTTTCTCAAATCTGAAGATGGCAGCACAACTGAAGAGGGCCCTATAAATGGCCGAATGTTGAAACATTATCGAGATCCATTTTAAAGGGATACAATGCCCTTGTGTATATATTTGTATATTGATGTTTGTGTATATGTCAGCACTGTCCTTTTTATGTTTATATAAGCAATCCGATTGCTTGGAACCAAGTAGCGAAGTTATGGAGACAGAGCAAAGGCAGGCCTCTATTTTAATAATCAGTCACGACGTCATTCTCAGGAGAAACAACGTAGCAAATTTTATAAGGCACAGCTCGTGCAAATCATCCATTTCAAAAGGTTCTGTCTTTTTGCATGGGTTTTCAGCATAAGGGTACAGCGAAATGTTGAGTGAAAGGAACAATAAAAATATAGATGAATGCTCAGGACCAATTGAGATATATTTGAAAGCACTCAAGGGATTAAGGGATAGCGCCGTATTTTACAGCGATTCATGTTGGAAGGAGGTCGCGTTCAGAAATTTAAACTTCAATCACCTAACACCCAGCAAAAGGGAATGCTCGTGTTGATTCTCTGTTTTGAATCATATTGGAGATCGACACTCAGGGCAGTTTTGGACATTTAGAGCAACCATAAAAAGATAAGAGCACTACTGTATATCATAGAGAAATCAATTAAAAATGCTGCAATCAGGCTTCCACAACTTTGGTTAATAGCATCAAAAAGGAGGAACATTCTTGGTTTTACATCAGCAACCTTCTCAAAGATAGAGTTAAAGCAAAATGCCTCAGTTTTGATCCATGTATTGAGACTATTCCAAAGGGCAGTGCTCAGGTAACATTGTACACAACATTAAGCACGCAGAAGAAAGCAGGCGGTGCTACATAGGTCACAGACATTTCAGTTGAGGGAAAGTGTTGTTCTCATTCTCACAGTTTCAATTATCAGACAATCAGCACTGAAAATTCTCAATTTACAGCAACAATAGAAGATCAAGGCAGTCTGACCTGCTGTTCTTGACTTTTCACAAGGAAAAGCCATCCCTAAGTGGAGCCACTGTTAGCCTCCTGCTGCAGCAGGTTACTCATCTTTCATGATTGACATTTTTACATGCCAAATATGTCATTCTTTGCATGCTGAAATGTTCCATATTTGCTAACAGAAGCCAAAGAAGGATGCCATGAGAATGTGCCAGTTCAAGGGCCACTGCTGTGTTCCAATTTTAATGTACTATTCCATTTTGAAGAACTTTCAGTTAAAGGGAGGTCCAAACAGTTTAATCTTGGTCTCCCTAGGTCTCAATTTTCTGTTTTAGAATATAGAGAATCACCATCTATCTAAACAGCTTCATCTTGGCAGATTCCTAGATAGGTAGAGAAGCAAGGGTGCTCAACAACCTAATTTGATCCCTGGATGAAATAAGTGTAGATGTAGGTAGGAGGACAGAGAAAGAAAAAGTTGAAAAGCTAGGTCTGCAAGTCTAAGTGCACCCAAACCAAAAAGAAGAGAAAATGCTAGGTAAGTAGGCTGGGTAGGTAGTTTTGAGATTGCAGAATGTCGATTTGTGATCAATTTCATATTTTCAAGTGTCATATCTGTTCAGGTCACAATTATCAGGAAGTGGCCGTTTGAAGGACTCAAGTGAGGCATGTCTAACTCCCCCTTCTTTCTCCTTCCCCAAATCATTCACTAACCTCCTAAAGAGGTCAAGATCTGCTTGATATCTCTCAGCTTCACCATTTCCACATCAACTGCCTTGGTAAAGATCTGCTTTGACCAAGGAATATTCCTGTTATAAATCATTTTTCCCCTTAAAAAGCCTAAGATTCACATACTTAGCGCTTTCTTATCACCTGTCATATTAACTACTAACTTTTACTATGTAGCTCCCTATCTATTTCCCCCTTCCCCTACTAAAAACTATGTTTATAACTCCCCTATATACTTATCCCCTCCACCTGGTTGAAAAATATCCATAAAGTTCACTTAGGAATTGCTAAGTTTATCTGAAACTTAGCAAGAACCCTCCTTTTGTCTCAAAAAACCATCTTCTCATGCATTTCAGACTCCTTCTGATGCACAAAACCCTCCATCACTCCGTAAATCCTTCCTCTAATGCTGTCTAACTCCTTCACAAAGCATAAAATCCTCCCAAGTACCTTTAAAATCCTTCCAAGGCATCAAAAATCCCTTTTTTGGGCTATCGGACCCCTTCCCATGCCTTGAAATCCCCTCCAAACATTAAAAAATTCTGCTTCTGATCATAAACACCCACATCACTTACCTTGGGCCTTGATCCGATTGCAAAAAGGTTCTATCGGACCCCCTCCAATGCGATATTGCAGTCGGGAGGGGAGTCGTGTATTAAAACAGCGCATAAAGTGTGCCCCTGATTGGTTTGGCCGACAGCAATATCGCCGATCGGCGTATCGCTATGAAAAAACAAAGCATGCATGCGCGTTGCCGATATGGTCATTGCCGATGGTCTATTACCGATCGCATATCGGCAATCGGCGTTTCATATGAGTCCACACCATATATATATATATATGCCCGATCCCTGACTCTTCCGCCGCTTTCTCTGTTCTACCATCCATCCGATTGCCCGCACCCTAGATCTACGGTGGGCGGGTCTGTTCACTTACGATACCTATCGATAAGTTCGGGGATGGGCGTTTTTCCCCTGCCACACTACCCCGCTGTATAGCGCCGATCGCCGATTGCCGATGTGCTGACGTCACCCGCCAAAAAAAATACGCAAGTGCGAAATCGCTGCTTAGGAAGCCTGGATTCAAATTCTGAGGCAGTTTTCGATGCGCATCGCTACGGGAAATGGGCCAAATTGGAGAATCTTTAGGGAATCGTTTGATTCCATAGCCGTTTTTGCGCCGAAAAGAGCAGAAAAGAACCGATTTTGCAGTTTTAAACATATCAGAAGAAAGAGAGAGACCCGGTTCAGGCATTAAAGAGTATCAAAGCAAATGTGAAGCCAAAATCCATGTCAAAGAGTATCAGTGTTGCGGCGAAGCATATCAGTGAAGATCTTCTCAGGGCTCAAGGCGAATAAAACATTAAAAGAAATCCTTGAAAGTCAAGAAGCACTTAAGGAACCATTCAAAGCTCATCATCACAATGACTACACATTAAAACTCACATAAGATCAGTGGACCAAAGCTCAAAGCTCAGTTATTGCAAATGCACTGCACCAAGTCACAGAGGACACTACATTAACTCTTTTTGATCCAGTTGCTTCTGGCGCAGCTCAATAGATATTTTATTTGCATTTATTTTCAGCACAAGTTTAGGTTTAAAAACTTTTTCCCGCAGACCTGTTTAGGTCAGTTGTAATAAATACTTCTGGATATTTTACCTATAAAGATAGCCCTGAACAATGTAACAAGCGTTGGTTTTTGTTGGTTGGATGTTTTGCTTGAGCAGAGACTCGCACTGTATATTTGATAATTTCTATAATCAAAGACTACTTACGAGCTCGGAGAATGAATGGTGTACTGTGTTTAATGGTTGAAGAGTGACTGTGGAATTCTTGTGCTGATACATGACTCAATAAGTGTTTCTTACCTTTGTTTTTCCATTCATACATCATTATCTAAGCAGCAGAAAGAAAGATTAGCTTAGAACTTGTTTAATTGCACTCTATGCTCAATTTCTGCTGTTTCTTTATGTTTTTCATCTGTTTTAGGCATAAATATGAATTCCACCTAGCTCATATTTGCCCTGATTCACCATGTGTGACAGTTATCCAAGGATTCTTAATTGCCCCTAGATAGAGCTCATTTTCCTTCCCTCTGTTAAGCTGATTGAGAGATTCTTAATTGCCTCTCATTCCTTACATTTCACTCCATCTCTTTAGCTTGAAGGTTGTTTCATGTGCAGCTACCTTGCTCCATGTTCCTCTT
>APFE030668817.1:126367-172346 GCA_000404065.3 Pinus taeda | reverse complement strand
AACTTATCACTCTATGCATGCCTCTCTACTTGAACGCATCTTCCTTCCATTCAAACACCATCCAAACCTAAACAAAACCCACTGAACCCAATAGCTAGCCTAAAATCATCATCAACAAAGCTAAATCATCAAGAGAGAGCCCTCTCTGATTATAGGTGGGCTAGAACCTATAATCCAAGGATTGGTTTGTGGTTACCTCGGCCGTATCCCTTCAGGGGCTTAGGGACAACCTGAGTGATAACAGTTGTTTCAACGAAGATTATCATTGTTTCTTGAAATAAAACTAGGAGAAGAGTATGGGACTTCGAAAATATGATCTCGCGAAGGATTGAAAGCTTCAAATGGAGAACTGCAAAATAGATTTTTTATATCAGCATACTTTAAAAACAAAACTAAAGTAATGAAATGGAAATTAATGAAAGTAGGTACATGGATCTTACGATTGGATAATTGCATTTGATCTTACCTGAAAGGTATCAGTTTCTCCAATACTAACTGACTTCTTCTTTTAGTTAACATTAAAACATGAAGAAGGCAAACTAGCCAAAATCTTATAACCCAAAGCAATTATTTATTTTATTTAAACTAGAGCAAGGAGTAAAATGTAAAAATGGAATGCTTTACGTTCAAGGGAATTAAAACAAATGCATTGAAAATGAGAAAGAGAATTTGAAGTAATGAATGTCCAGAATCAAGACCAAATTCAAGATAATAAAATTTAAATATGAAGATAGAGAGGTCTTGAATTCCATTTTTAATTATGGAATTATATGTTTAGAAATGAAATATATGAGAAATCGAAATGATTTAAATATGCTGCAAATTGGTCATTAAGTGCTTTCTTACCATAGTGGTTACCCAAGCTCACTTTCAAAATAACACAATGCCGTATCGGATGATTTGCATCACATGTTTCTTCACCATGCTTCAAGTTTAATCTGCAAGACTTCACCTTTGTTGCTATGCCATATATCAATTAAATATTAATGGCTTAGAGACACGCATTGGAAACTATCGCATCGGAGCTTGCAATGGCAAATTGCCGATATGAAAACATGCGATGAGAAGATGTGTGATGAGATGGAGAAATCACATCATTGAAGAAATATTATATCAAGGATCGGGGAATATTTACATTGTGCTTCCCACATCGCATAATGCAGATCACAAATTCGGAATTGTGATGTGAGCATAAATACAAATGCGATGAAGCGATTGCGATATCGGCGATGTGATGGATGATGTGGCTATTCGGTGATCGGCGATCTTAAGCACATGAAGTAACAATTCTTGATACGCTGATATGCAATGAAGAGTGGACCTGATAACTTTATGATTCTTGCGATGCTGATATGCGATGAATGAGGTAGCTAATTAGCAATCGGCAAACTTTAGGTACCTGATGTAACACAATATGATTCTTGCGATGCCAATATGCGATGAAGAGTGGACCCAATAACTTTATGATTAAAATTTAATAACATATAGGATCTGAGACAACGACCCTTTTAAAATTATGCTCCTACCATTATTGCGATTGAGCGGACGTGATATTTCTTATGAATTTGATTTGAATTTCATATCGAGTTTGGAATTATGTGGTCGTCACAGTATTGGTAAAGTTGATTATCGGAGATTGGTGATTCACGATAATGGAAGTATACTTCAACTGCAAACCTCCAATATGTGAAATGTGATATGGCATATGAGTGAGGTAATACATCAAAGATCTCTTAAGAATAATTTGTTATCAAAAATGCTAAGAGATACTTCTGATGAAATCTTATGATACTGTTTTCAATTTCAATGGAGATTGGTGATTCACGATAATGGAAGTATACTTCAACTGCAAACCTCCAATATGTGAAATGTGATATGGCATATGAGTGAGGTAATACATCAAAGATCTCTTAAGAATAATTTGTTATCAAAAATGCTAAGAGCTACTTCTGATGAAATCTTATGATACTGTTTTCAATTTCAATTGGGTTTTCTAAATCAATAAAAGCAAAGTTAAAGAATGTTCAAATTCTAATGAATCACAAATAAAATTTCCCTGAACCTATTGCAAATTTGAACTGGGTTTGCTACTTACTTCAAGTTTTGAAAACAAAATGAAAACTTGCAAATAAAACAGAACAAGAATAAAAATAAACTAAGGAAAAAAACCTAATAATAGATGAAAATGAAGTTGTAAATGCATACCTAGAAGGAACTTCTCTGTTGGTTTTTCCTCATGAATATTCCAATTTTTCCTTTGATTTATCAAAATTCTACTTTGTTCAAAATCATCTCATTATTTATTTTAAATCAGAGTGTGCAATCAGCGTAAAAAAAAAATCTGCTTATTCATGTTCAGGAAATATAAAATTTACCAGAAATAAATATGAAAATAGTCTTCCCTTTTGAATTGAAACAACAATTTATTACCTCTGGTTATTCCAAATAACTTGAGAAGAATCTGTATTGTTATAGCGACTATTCAATAATGCCTTTAGTAAATGAGTATAATGTGTATTATGACATTAGATAATAAACTAAAGATCTGGATGGGATAAAGCCACTAATTGTCAAAGAATATCAACACAGATTTAAATGTTTGCCATGTGCATATTCAATTAAATTCTGTCAATACATTATTCGAAATAGGCAGAGATGTATTCATGGGTAGAGGTATTGCTACAAGAAAATTTAAAAAATGAAAACAAGATATTGCATTGTAACATTAAATTGATGTTTGAGGCCTATGACTACAGTCTCTAACCTGAACCTTGGCATGATAAAGCGCTTTAGTCATCAAACATATTTTATGACATTACACTTTAGGGAGCAATCTATTACACACCATTTTGTCACATTAGGCAAATGACCATCATTATGGATATTTCACCATCCATCAAAGTGTTCCAAAGCATCCCCCTGCAAGGCTAGAACCCAAACTATCCCAAAGACAATGAAATTGTTGGATCTCAAGGCTCGAAAAACTATTTTTGGCTTCCTGCGGAGTTCCCTAGTCCATTTATGTGCATATGCAGAAGATTCCATTAGAAAATGTGTAAAAGCATGTTGGCATTATGATGGATGTGTTGCCCTTGATGGAAACTCACTTGTAACAGAACAAGTATATGGTAACTAGATGAATCCACAGGTCAGTTCAGAGGTGACAGAGTGATGAAATAGAATAAATGAATGATGAGACAAAGGTTTACAGATCAGAATCAAAAATTTGATAAAGGTGAATATTTGAAGATATATATGCCGGTTTGTTAAGGCCAGGTCACATATACACGCAAGTCCAAAGAAGAAAAGTTGCTTACATGCTAACACACTAATTGAAGAATACCAAGGGTCCTTACCATGGTATTAGCCCAAAATATTGAGCAAAGTACTGGTTACTTGATCTAGTCCAAGATTACCACTGACACTAGTGTAGTTTTGACTCATGGTATTGCATAAGGAGCTAACTATATAATGAGGTTAATGGCGAAGTGCTAAGTGTGCATGTGAAAGGGTTTTTGATGAATACTTCAATATGAAGTATATTTGCATTGTAAGGGCCATAGTTGACACATAGATATGAAATAATTATGCACCAATGAATACAATGATGGATCAAGATCATGAGACCTGAAATGACTTTCCATTGTATGGTTTGCTCATGGATTGACTAGATGTAATTATTGACGCATGATTTTATCTCTTAATATTATGATATGGGTCTTTCTAAAGTTCTGAGGAACTACACAATTTTAGGTAGACATTTGTAGATTTGTACACAGGTTGGTCTTGGTTAAGTTGCGTATACACACGGGTTCGTTTCTTCAAAGTCACATAATTAAAGGAAGGATTTATGTTCATAAATGAATGATCAACTTAGTAAGTGTTGTTGTATCTCTGTTGTTTATCAATGATGTCCTCTTGCTGATCTGGGTTGAGTGATAATGTCTAAAGTAGAACTGATTGAATGATGAATTTGAATTTGGTTACATGTTGATTGGTTGAAAATATTATTGATGTTTCTAAATGTGTGAGGGTACTATAAGCTAAAAGAATATGTCAGAATAACTCTGGTCAACTCTGTGTTTGATTCCCAATTACAAGTTTTTAGTATATGGAGATCTGCATGTAGGTTTCTCTACAGAAAAATGCGTATACATGCGGGTTGCCTTAAGTGAAGTAACGTATATAAGTTGGCATATGAGTGACTAGCGTTGTAGTTAATTCTGTGTGGTTATGCAATATTCTAAGTTCATTTCTGTATTTTGGTTATAGTGATCTCACTGTTCTATTTGAATTAAGTTGATGTTTTCTTTAGTTGATCTACAAGTTGTGATGTATTAAAGTAGGTGGATCTAGTGTGAAAATTTATGAAACGTGGTCCACGGATGTTGTCAAGGATTGGATCCTTCAGTGAGGAAGTCGAAGCTTCCTCCTAGCAGTAGTTGGTAATCAGATCAGGGGGTTGGAGCTCCCTTCCAGTAGGAGTTGGAGAAGAAGTGAAGGTTGTAGCCTTCAACAGGTGGGTGCATGCATATTGGCATGAGTCTGCACCAGTACAAGACTGTAAGAAGTTTTTGATATTAATAAGTTTGAAGATTGAGATGACAACAATGTTGGTTTTCTCCAACATTGGGTTTCCACCTTAAATCATAGTGTTCATGTTTGTTTCTTATGTGTGATACTTTATTCTGTTCTTACTACACCTGCTTACTGCTTAACAAATTCACGACAAATCTCTTACCTTATAGTTTAAGTTTAATAGATAAAGAATTAGTTTTTTACAAATTTACTAAGCATACACTAGTTTCTTTAACAAGAGTCATGTACATACGTTAGTTGTGTTCAGTAAAGTCACATACATATTTTAGAAAAGAAAATTATTATTGTGAGTTTTTAAAATACTAGTCACCCCCCCTCTCAGTATTTTTCCCAAAAATTGATATCTGAGCAAGTCCTATAAAAGAAGCTTGATCGCTTGAAGGAAGATCTCCTAAGATGAGAAATCAAGATGGAACGACATCTATCATACCACCAGTCTTTAGTGGAAATAATTTAATATATTGGAAGACAAGAACCAAATCCTATCTTCAGTCCCCTGGAGCATATGTTTGGGAAATTATGGAAGGAGGTTATCAATATCCAGTTGTAGTTCCCACAGATGCAGCAAAAAGTAAGACATATGAAACCAATGCCAATGTTGTCAATGCATTATTCGGAAGTCTGACATGATCAGAATTTTTTGAAGTTACGTAGTTAAACAAAGTAAAATAAATATGGGACAAAATAATTCAAAGCTATGAAGGTGATACCAAGGTAAAATGTGTTAAAAACCAAACTCTAATAATTCAATATCAAACTCTTAGAATGCATAATGATGAAAGTATTGCTAGTTTCTTTCTATGTATAGATGAGATTGTAAATCGCATTAAAAATATGGGTGAAGAAATAAAGGACACCACTTTAGTAGAGAAAATATTAAGATCTCTAACTCTTAAATTTGAGTCAAAAGTGTCTGCCAGTGAAGAGAAGCAAGATCTACAAAATGTTACTGTTGTTCAACTTCACAAGGTCCTGGCTGCTTTTGAAATGAGAAAAGGAGGCCCCTCAAAAGTTAGACAAGGCGTATTTAAAGCATCTGAAAAAGGAAAATAAAATGAAGAACACAAGGAATCAACATATATATCAGAAGGATATGAGGTGAACATTGTAAAGAAACTTCAACTAGGCACTGGAAGGTTTAGAGGTAAGCTTCCCTTCAAATTTTTTCCTTGTGGTAGAGTTGGTCATTATCCTGCTAAATGTCCTCATAAAGACAACCGTGACAAATGGAAGGATACTGCAAAAGGTAATAGGAGATGGTTTGACAATAGAAAGAGTTATTATACTCATGAAGATAGTGATGGCTTGCCAAATAGTGAAGAAGGAGAATATGATCAAGATCTTAAATTACTCATGGATTTTGAGAAAAATACAAATGAGTCTAATGATAAACTTTTGGATTCTTTAGAGGAAAAGGATTTCTTTGAAGAAATTTCTCAACTCAAAATTTTCTTGGAAGGAAACAAAGTAGCCATTGATACATTAAAGCATCAACTCATAGAAAAAGAAAAGTATAATGAGAAGTTAGAATGTGAAGTACTAAGTCTAAGAAAGTAACTCTAAATCTTAGATTTGTGAAAGGATTCAAAACCTTAGATGAAATTACCAAGGTACAATGCTCTCCTCTTATGAAGACAAGGCTTGGATACACTGGAGAAACATCTCAAACAAAAAAGTATTAATTCACCACTAGAATCTATCTAATTGCAACAAAAATTAGTCAACAAAGCTTCAGTCCTCAACAAAAGACTAAAGGAATTCCATAGGTAAATCATGTTCACTCTCATCCAAGGATGAACAAGAATAGAAGCACCAGTCAAAAGATAAATAATAGTAGAATATTCTTGGTCACAAAAATTTCTTCTTTAATGGATAATGTTTCTGATGTCATAATTTTGGTCATAAGGTTGCTTAATGTGTTGCATACAAAACCATCATGACTAGAGAAGCAAGAAAAAGAAGGAATGAGGTAGAATTCAAGAATAACACTTATAGTAACTTCTCACCTCTTAAATATGAAACATTTTGCAATAAATTTGGACATGAAGAATTTGAATGCAGAAGCAAATTACAACCAACATCTAAAAAATAGCAAATATCAACAAATTCTAAGGTATGGAAAAGGAAGGACTTATAGTCTTAAATATGTGGCATAGAGTTTTTTGCGGAAGGATAAGAAAATCAATGGTAAATTGATAATGGATGCTCAAAGCACATGACATGTGATAAAGATAAACTTATTTCAAACAATGCTCTAGAGAAAGAAAAGAATGTCACTTTTGGAAATGACTCACCTGCTGCCATTAAGGGTAAAGGTTCTATTTTTCTAAAATAAAAGGTTAAAGCTGGTAATGTTATGTATGTTGATGGATTAAGTCATAACTTGTTGAGTGTTAGCCAAATGTGTGACCAAGGAAATGAGGTGGTATTCTGATCAAAAAAATGTGTGGTTCGTTAACTTGACACAGGAAAGATGATAATAAAAGGAACAAGAACCCCTATCAATCTATATATATTAAAATGTGCTGAAGAACAATGTTACCTAGGTAGGGTAGATGGAAACTGATTATGGCAAAGAACGTTGGGATTTCTAAGCTTATCTCAAATAAGAAAATCAAGAAAGCTCAAAGTTGTTCATGATCTACCCAACATCACCCTCCTAGTAAGTACCTTATGTAAGTCATGTCAATTTGGTAAGAAAACCATAGTTCAATTCAATGCCAAATAAGGATCAACAAGTAAGTCTCTTCAAATTATACATATTGATTTGTGTGGACCAATAAGCAAAAATTCACCTCGTGGAGAATAATATTATATCTTATTCATTTATGACTTTTGTAGAATGTGTTGGATCGTTTTATTGAAAAACAAAGAGGAAGAATTTGATAAATTTAAAGTCTTCAAAGAATTAGTTGAAAGTGAATTAGATCTAAAAATCAAATGTCTTAGATCTGATCGAGGAGGATAATTCATATCAGATGAATTCTTTGATTTCTATGAACAACATGGCATAAAAAGACAATTTTATGTAGCTAGAACTCCTCAAAAAAATTGCGTGGTAGAAAGGATGAATAGAACTATTCAACAAATGGCTCATGATATGCTTGATAAGTGTCTAACTCTTGACACCTTCTAGGATGAAGCTGCACATACTGTAGTAAAGATTCTCAAGAAATCTGATGTGTATGTGGATAGTGATAAAACTATGTATGAAATTTGGTATGGTAAGCCTCCCACTTTAAAGAATTTTATAGATTTTGGAAGCAAATGTTTCATCAAAAATAATGATGAAAAACTTGGTAAGTTTGAAGCTAGAGCAGATGAAGGAAGACTTCTTGGTTACTCATGTAGAATAAAAAGATACAAATGTTACAATAAGAGACTTCAGAAAATTGTTGAGTCCATTGATGTTGAGATTGATGAAGCATGCACAGATCCCAAAAAGGTAACATTAGCGAAAGAGGATGATGACGATGAATTCTTTCTCGCATCAAATTGCAATGATATAGAAGAAGAAACTAATGAAGAATCACAAGAAGACACATCAGAAAAAGAAAAGGCTCCATCTAGGTATGTTCAAAAGAATCATCTAGAAACTCAAATTCTAGGAGACAAGGAATCTGGGGTACAAACAAGAAGAACCCTTGTAGGATCTCCTAATTATCTATCTTTATTATCCACCATTGAAGAACAAAATTTAAATCAAGCTAGTAAATATGAATGTTGGGTTAAGGCCATGGATGAAGAACTTGATCAAATTGAGAAGAATGAAACTTGGGAATTGGCTCCAAGGCCTCATGATAAAAGTGTTATTGGCATCAAATGGATATTCAAAAATAAGTCGAATGAAAATGGAGAGGTCACTAGGAAAAAACCTAAACTTGTTTGTAAAGGTTATGCTCAACAAGATGGTATAGAATTTGAAGAAACATTTGCACCAGTAGCCAGACTTGAAGCCATAAGAATGTTTCTTGCACTTTCATGTTTTCGACATTTCAAAATTTATCAAATGGATGTAAAATCTTCTTTCCTTAATCGAGATCTATAAGAGGAAGTACATATTAAACAACCAAAAGGATTCATTTTTTGGAATGATGAAAACCTTGCATGCAAACTCAAAAAGGCCTTATATGGGCCGAAAAAAGCTTTGCGGAAATGGCATTATCATCTTGAAAAATATCTTCAACAACAAGGTTTCACAAAAGGATCCACATACAACAAATTGTACACAAAATTGAGGATGATAAACTGCTAATTATTGTTGTTTATGTTGATGATATCATCATTGGAAGTAATGAAGAATCTATGAGTCAAATCTTTGTTTTTATTATGCTGCAAGAATTTGAAATGTCTTTACTTGGCGAACTAACCTATTTTCTTGGTCTATAAGTACAACATGTGAAATATGGCATATTTCTCTCACAACGAAATATGTCAAGCAAATTCTAAAGAAGTATGGGATGGAATATTGCAAACCTGTATGTACTCCCATGAGAACATGATGTAGTCTCAATTCTAATGATGATTCTCCCACAGTAAAACAACTAGAGTACATGTATATGATTGGAAGTCTGCTTTATCTAATAGGTACCACACCAAATATCATGCATGCAGTTGGGATTGTTGGATGTTTCCAAGCCAATCCAAAGGAATCACATCTTTAGGCAGTAAAGAGAATATTCAAATATCTCCAATGAACCGAAGAATTTGGTCTATGGTATCCTAATGATGCAGATCTTACCCTTCATGCCTACGAAAATGTGGATTGGGTTGGAAATGTTGATGACAAGAAAAGAACTAGTGGAGGTGCAGTTTACATGGAGCCCTGATTGCTATCTTAGTTAAGCAAGAAACAAAGTCCCATTACCTTATCTACAATGGAAGAAGAATATGTGGTTGTTGCATTTTGTTGCACACAACTTCTCTAGATTCTGAAAACAATAAAAAATATACAAATCAAATGTTCTCCACCCATCTCCATCTTATGTGATAATACAAATGCTATTAATATTTCGAAAAATTCAGTTATACACTCCAAGACCAAGCATAATCCAATTAAGTATCACCCTCTACGAGAACAAGTGCTTGAGAAAAAGGTTAAATTGGAGTATGTTCCCTCTAAAGAAAAAGCTACTAATATATTTACTAAACCTCTTCCCAGAGAATCATTTGAATATCTCAAACATAAACTGGGAGTTTTCTTTGCCTCATTTTGTTGTTAATCTAGTCTGCTCGGTCTACAGGTGAGAATTCAAAAGGTTGCTTTCTGTACATGGGTTTCATGAAGTATAGTCGCGTATATACATGATTTTCTTTGTAGACAACCACATATTTTTTTCTCTGATAGAAAAGTAGTGGGACATACTCAAGATCAACCTCTAACATGCTACTGATAGCTATGATTTGATTTTTCTTGGTCTAGTATTGATGGCTGCAGTGTGCTGATATGGTATTGAGTTATGTTTTTCTCATTGATATTTATCTGATTCATGAATATGCTTTGATGAATGAGTTTTTGACAATGAACAGGTACCATAGGTTCAGGGGAAGCATTAGCCTTGTAGAATATAATGCATTGTTCACATTATGCTTGTTGAATTATGCTACTATTAAGATATTTTGGTCTCAATTATTAATGGCATATCTATCATTTGATGTAAAGGTCATGTGGAGACCCATGAAGTAATAATTGTCATATTTAGTCATATATGGACTTTTGAGGTCATGTCAAATATGTACTCCCACTTGGTTGGGTGGTTGAGTAAAATATGTATCCCCACTTGGTTGGGCGATTGATGTAGGTATGATTCCTTGGTGATAGGAAGGTCATACTCAATTGAGTTATATATTCATGTTCTTTATTTGAAAACATTTCTAAAGATTCACCATGTTCTCAGGGAGAGCATGGACAGTGTAGTGTAAATAGGACCCAAAGGGGAACTTTGGTCTGCCCTTTTCCCTTGATGTCAAAGGGGCGAGAGTATCTTGGTGTTTTAGTAATGATTATTTGATGTATCTAATAGGGTTATACAATGATATTGAGGTGATTAGCACCAACATGGTTGCCATCAAGTCCAAAGGGGGTCATTGTTGGAATTATGATGCATGTGTTGTCCTTGATGAAAACTTACTTGTAACGTAACATGTATATGGTAACTAGATGAATCCACAGGTTAGTTCAGAGGTGAAAGAGTGATGGAATAGAATAACACAATGATGGGACAATGGTTTGCATATTAGAATCAAAAGTGTCATAAAGGTGAATATTTGAATATCTATACGCGGGTTCATCAAGACGAAGTCACGTATACACATAGGTACAAAGAAGAAAAGTTGCGTATGTGATGGCACACTAATTTAAGAATACCAAAGGTCCTTAGCATTGTATTAGCCCACAATATTGAGCATAGTAATGGTTACTTGATCCTGTACAAGATTACCACCAGCACTAGTATAGTTTTGACGCATGGTGTTGGCTAAGGCTATAACTATATAAGGAGGTGAAGATCAAAGTGTTAAGTGTGAATGTGAAAGGGGTTTTTATGAATACTTCAATCTAAAGTATATTTGCATTGTAAGGGCCATGGTTGACACATAAATATGAAATATTTATGCACCGATGAATACAATGATGGATCAAGATCATGAGACCTAAAATGACTTTCCATTGTACAATTTGCTTATAGATTGACTAGATCTAAGTATTGACACATGTTTTTATCTCTAAATATTATGATGTCAGTCTTTCTGAAGTTCTAAAGAGTTGGACAATTCTAGGTCAACATTTGCAGATATGTACACAAGTTAGTCTTAGTTAAGTCACGTATACATGTGGGTTCATTTCTTCAATGTCGGATACATAAAGGAAGGGTTTCCATTCACCAATGACTGATCAACTTGATCATTGTTGTTGTATCTCTGTTTTCTGGCAATGATGTCCTCATGTTGATCTAGGTTTAGTCATAATGTTTGACATAGAAATAATTGAATGATGAAGTTGAATTTGGTTACATGTTGATTGGTTGAAAATATTATTGTTGCTACTAACTATAAGAGGGTTCTGTAAGCTAATAGAATATTTTAGAATAACTTTGGTCAACACTATGCCTAATTCAGAATTACAAGTGTTTAATATATTGATATTTCTACACACGTTTCTTTACAATAAACATGCGTATACACGCAAGTTTCCTTAATTGAAGTAGCGTATACATGTTGGCATATGAATGATTAGGGTTACATTTGATTCTATGTGTTGATGCAATATTCTGAGTTCAATTCTGTGTTTTGTATATAGTGATCTCACTGTTCTATTTGAATTAAGTTGGTGTTTGCCTCAGTTGATCTACAAGTTGTGATGTGTTAAAGCAGGTGGATCTAGTGTGAAAATTTCTGAAACGTGGGCTACGAATGTTGCTGATGGTTGGAACCTTCAATAAGGAAGTAGAAGCTTCGTGCCAGTAGCAGTTGGTAATCAGATCAGGTAGATGGAGCTACCTTCCTGTAGGATTTGGAGAACTAATGAAGGTTGTAGGCTTTAGCAAGTGGGTGCCTGTGTACCGACATGAGTTTGCACCAATACAAGAATGTAAGAAGTTTTTGATATTAATAAGTTTGAAGACTGAGATGACGACATCGATGGTTTTCTCCCACATTGGGTTTCCCCCTTAAATTCTAGTGTTCATGTGTTTTTCTTATGTGTGAACTTCATTCTGTTCTTACTACACCTGCTTATTTCTTATCAAATTCCTGATAAATCTCTTACATTCTTATTTAAGTTTAACAGATAACGAATTATTTGTTTTACAAGTTTACTAATCTTACACTAGTTTCTTTCACAAAAGTAACGTACATACACAAGTTAGGTTTAGGAGAGTCGCTTACATAATATTATTGTTAGTTTTTAAAATACGGATTCACCCCCACTCTCAATATTTTTCCCAACAAAGTGTGCTCTGTCTGACACTATTTCCTACACACATGACTTAACACAAGTAGAAATAAAAAGTAAATTCTAGAAGCTTTGTTAGTCAAATATTTCCCAACTAACAACTTCCGATGGATGTTTACTCAAGAAGGATTACTCCCATCATGGAGCTACTTGCCTCTGTCTGTGGATCCCCTATCCCACCATTTGTGGATATCATCCCTTTGGAAGAGGATCCCAAACCTCCTCCTCTTAGGTTATAAATCAAACACAAGCCAGAGGTTTGGGCAGGACTATTGAAGGTAGGCTTATATTGTAGAAATAAGGCTAGGAGGCGTTTCATCCAAGGAGAGGGTTGGAGATTGTGAGAAGAGGCTTGTAACATCAAGGACTTGAGGTTATAAGTTTGTTCTCCATTTTATTTAACAAAAAGAAATTGTTCTTTCCTAATTATGTATTTTCTGATATCATTTGTGGGATTACTTTATCACTCACATATATTATGATTTGTTATTTTTTATATTCCCGCATAGCCATATTGCTAAGGGAAATATCAATCTTGCCCATTTTTTTCTTATTTCATGTTTGCACTTACCATATGTGTGTTTAGAGGTACCACATGAATTTTAGGATTAAGTGGCAGCCCAAACATTGGGAAGGAAGGGAAATATTGGGGCTCTAGTGGAGCATGGGGTCTACCCCATGGAGAATTATAGCCCACATGTGGAGTATGCTCTGATTGGAGTGAATTTCGTGGGGGAAAGTCCAGTTCAACCAACATGGGTATCTTGGAGGCTCTTTGATAAATAGAGCAAGAGGCACTCATTTTGGGGATGATTGATCTATTCAGAAATTATGTCTTTGACACAGAATGCTTGAGTTGAAGCCAAATTTGTAGTGTTGTTTAGCACATATGTGTCTCCAAGCAAAGATATAAACCCTTTCTTTAGTGGACTTTGAGTGCCATCCCAAGAAGGGAGTTATACTTTGTCCCGAGTCATAACAGCAGCAAGTCAAGTAACAACAATTGTAAGTCGAGTTACAATAGTAGGGAGAGTAGCAATAAGGAGGTTGAACTACAAAAACAAGAAAAGTAGCAGCAGGAAGGCCGAGTTACAACAATAGGGGAGTAGTAACAGGAAGGCTGAGTTACAGCAATAGGGAAAGTTGTGATAGTGTAGGGACTATGTAGTTCCTGGAGGAGGCACGTTGGGAGGTTGAGAAGTGAAGGGAGACAGGGGTTGAAACTTGAGGTGGAGCCTAGGGATGCGCACTCCGGGCTTTCCTAGCATTTTGGTGGAGAAATAAATGTAGCATCAGCTACATGCTACATATTTTTCTTGTGGAGGAGGATCGAGCATTTGGGGTCAATTTTGGAGCTTCAAAACTAGGACAAACCCTTTATAGGTTTTTCTTAGTTTTTTAGAAGCACCTTAGAAATAATTCTCTAGAATTTTATCGGCAGAATTGAGGAGACAAACAAGGGTCTTGAATTATCCAGAAGCTAGAGGAGCTAGGCAAAGTAGGCCCAAATTTCCAAATTTAAGAATTGGCCAATTCCTTCATGGGTTATTTTGTGTATTTGGTGGGGAGGCTAGGATTAATTGTAACATCATCCTCCCACGTCCACACAAGTAACTGTGCCAACTGCGGTAAACATGAGATGAGAGGTTACTATGATCATATTCGACCTCCTAGGTGACCATAAGGAAATGGAATCGATGGAACATCACACACAATCATCCAACATCATCAACATAACCCTCAGGAGACAGGTCAGCCACTCAAACAACCTGTCCCTGGGTCTGATTGTTATTATGGACCTCTTAGGCCATAGTTGCTCTTAAGTTAAGGGCATGGGAGTGACCAAAAACCCAAATTTTCTCTCATAAAACTACCTACCACCAACTATGGACCATAATTTCTAGTTTTGTGCCAGCGAACCCATGATTTAAGCCATTTTTTCAAGCCTAGAGCCTAGGCCACTGCCTAGAATGGAATGATAACTTGAAATCCATAAAATTATAGTGAAATAATGATGCAAGAAATAAGTTGATCAATACCTTAACTAGACCCCTACTAGCAATGTCACACATTTCGTCAAACATGTCATCAAAATTTAACCTATAGGTGTAGACAACAAAATTAAGTGTAGGGATCTCATACTTAATATGATAATAGCTATGAACCATTTTTCCCTCATGCCATTTGTTGCATTATCATCTATTAGGTCATAGACAGATTATCCATTCATGTACAAGTAAAAACATGACGAGAGCCATACATAGTTGCGGTTACAAAATGTACATATAACCAGCATAATAGGAATATAAATACCATAAACATATCAGCCATCAAAATCCATATATACACCAATATCTTTTCACATGAAAATGAAGGGAATGAATTTCTAATTAACTAATTCAATGAACCAACCGTAGATGGGTCTACCACGTTCCACCTGACCATAGAATGGCTAAGCTAAATCTCTCCTCAGCTATTCACCCCCATGCCATATTCCAAGCGCGAATGTAAAGACTCAAACCAAAAGAATGAGCCAGAGCATACCGAGGCTAAACCACCTCACCCTAATCAATAGGAACTGGGCTTTACTGTAATCCATCTCAGATCAATAAGCCAACACAATGAACACATCATAATAGGTTTTACCATGATCTCCCCCTGATCACTAGGCCAAACAAGCATGGATGCCACTGGATTTTGCCACCTACCCCGTGAGGAATTTTCCTGTCTCCTAGAATCTCAAGGTTTACCACAATCCAGACCTATATCATCATGTCCTAAACTAAGACCCAACTCTCTTAGGCTTTACCACAATCCACACCGGATCACTAGGCCCTAAACTAAGACCCACTCTCTAGGCTTTACCGCATATCCCAACCCGGGGTTACTAGGCCCAATGAAGAAAAACCCACTTCTAAGCTTTATCGTATACCCTACAACTCACCAACAAGGATTCCTAGGCCATTCGAGGCAACAAAAACTCCAGATTTACTACAACCCATAATATAGTCCAGGGGTTACTTGGCCATGTGTTGTATCATTTCAGAGATCCACCTCACCTAGCTTCAAATCCATCCAAAAATACATGTGAAACTAAACATGAGAACCCCATCACACCATGGCTATCCAAAAATAGCAAGGGTAGGCTGAAAACATTGTTAAACCTAGAAAACCCATGCCATGATATAAAACAGCTACATGCAACACCATGCATGCAAAATCTATCAAGGAAAACACACATGTAAAAACCTGCAATGAACCATGTTCTAGCTGCTTGTTCCTACCTTTCCTTGCTTGATATTTGCTTCCACTCACCTTCTTTTCCTTTCTTAATCCCATGCATAACCACAAACAAATCTTGAGCCAAGAGCTTACACTGACTAAGATCTTAACACTGAAAAGAAGATGCTTGCCAACTGATCCTCATATGCCTTTTTATTAATGAGGCCTCTATTATCTTCATTTTCCATTATTTTCCTTCATTTTCCTCCCCACAAGCAACCTATGACCTTTCACCTTCCTTTTCTCCTAATTTCCTTTATTTTCATAAATAAATGTGCCAAAATTCCTTTTTTCCTTTTAATGTCTTAGACTTAGCCTTTTCCAATTGCCTTAGCCTTAAACAACCAAATGAACACCCGTTAGAATGTCCTAGCCAACCTTTAGCTTGGAATACGTGTCCCATCATCCGTGGTATTTATATATTTTTACTTGGAATTTTCACCAGTGTTGCTACAAAACCCTCCCCCTTGGGGGAACACCATCCTCAGTGTTCAATAACACCTATAACCAACAAGACTACTGAGAACAAAGCATACTGGCCATGAAGATTTATAACACAAATTATTGCAGTATCTACAATGAATGACCGGCTCAAAAGAAAAAAATCGTGACAAAATTACAATATGACAACCATACCAAATACTGTAGCTTTGTAACACAACTCATTTCTATATTTTCAATAATTAGATATAGACATATGCACATTTGCTAAACTGGCAATCAAACGATATGGTGCCTACATCCTCAACAAGGGAATCTAAAGGCTCACACATCCACCCAGAAAGTAATACCAGGATTCACCTCCTTCCCAGGAAGTCCAAAATCCACTGCAAGGTCAATTCTGCATCAAATGTCCAGTGCTACAATCCTGCACCATTTGTCCTTTCAACGAACATTTACCGCCTCATTGTTCCAGTTTGCACTCCCAATGTGCATCTAATTCGATATGGAAATGCTAATGACCAAAAAAAACATATCTGCAACCTTCACTTCTCTGCTACATAGTCCCTCGGGAAATTTGATCACCCCTTCCATGCACTCACTCACCTTCCAATTTCCTTAATTTCCCCTATCCTAGGAGATCCATCCCATGCCAAGGCTTCCTCGCATCAAAAGATCAAACAACCAAGGCATATACCTTCCTAAAAACCATCATATCGGTCATAGCATGATCATCAAAATACATGGACACTATTGGGTACCAATGTCCCATAATGGCCCTGCTCTTAAAGTGCTCTACCAACAAACTGTTGCAATTCTAATTTCTTTTTTGCTACTGGTGCCAATTTTTGTGGTCAATTTCAACCACCCAACCATGCATGTTCATGCATTCCTATTCTAAGTACATAACTTCCATTAGATTTAAAATAAATTGAAATAAATTCACATCATACCTCATTGGTAGCTTGTCAATAAGGTACACTTGTAATTTTGTTCGCTTCTTGTCTCAACAAGTCAAACTAATTGTTTGATCAAAACACCATGTATAAACATATCACATATCATTACCTCAAAACACAACCAACATATATGAACATCATAAATCACATTTAACCGTCATAAACTAGAATCATAATTCACATATAGTCTTGTTATCACCCCAAGAAACTCTCCTAGGTTGTAGTTCAGAGATGCTCGGGAACATTAAAAATTCAACTTATTGTTGCAAATGGATGAATGGAAAGAATGATACTTGTTCAAGCCAGATAACCACTTCTATTTTGCTTGACTCCAGACATGCGTGAACACCCCCAAACTACAAGACTTTAGACCACCAATTACTCACAGTTTAAGAATTGGGTAAATATGGAGAATACTGACCACACCAGCAGATGCACATGACTATTTGATGGGTGGTTGCAACCAGTAAAGAAACCTGCAAATCTAATTCCCTAATGCACAGACAGGATGACATCTCTCTAGCACTAGGTGAACAGCAACCTGAATAACTCATTCACTGATACATGCAAGACTTTAACATAGAGGTAGGATGACAGCTAATCTAATGCTAGACATCAAGAGTTCAAGAATACAGCATATCAAGCATAGGTTGGAAAAGAAGAAGCATGAAAAGTGAGCAATTAACAGTAAAAGAAGCTTGTATTAGCTGAAAATGAAGAGGAGACACTGCAAGTATCAAAATAGTAACAGTCTCCAAAAGTTGAACCTTACATCAAAACATCAACCATCCACCTTGTTTACATCTTGTTTCTGTGTATATATAGAGTTTCACTACAAAGGCATTGGGCCATTCTAAGTATAGTGGGGACATAATTGACCACCAACTACATTTGGTTTCTTGATCGAGCTTTTGAGTATGATTGCTTGCTGTAGTGGATGAAGCTAATATTTTCCTATGCTCTGCTGTCCTTTCGGGCAGGTGGAGTGTCGTATAGGATGGAATTCCATAACTCGTTTAAAAGCAGTTATCTACTCGGGCTCTGTCCTTTTCCTTCTCGGCCACACTGCTTTTTGATTGCGATTGTTGAGGAGCAATTAGAACTGGTACTGGTGAGCATATCGCCTTCGTACTTCGGGTGCACGGAACGGTCAGGGGGCATGGACTGAGTGGCAAATGGATGGGTTGGTTGAATGAGCAAGATTGGCCGTTGGATCAGGAAGATAGACGGTGGGGATGATTTAATTGATATATTTGAGGAGGCGGGAGTGGGATGATTGTGGGCCATTGGATCTCAGCAAGCCGATCCAACAGTCATCGGGTGGCGGAAATGCAAGGATGTTATCGGGCAGGAATATGGGTTTGAGTGGTAAGTGGTATTGTTTGCATCACCATTGATCATTGGGCTGTAAAAGTACAATGGTGTGCGATACCACTCGGAGTGTGATGCGTGGCTATGGGGAAGGGATAAAACCACTTTCCATCATGCGTTAATGTGTCGTTACTTTGCGGGTACAGGGAGAGTGAACATCGTTCGATCACGGCGGAGATGATCGGATGGTGGGGATTTGATCGGGCAGGTTTTCGTCCAGCGCGACAGGGATTGGATCGGGGTGAAGAGTCAATGATTGAGATGACAGGTGAAGGGCTTGTGAAGCTGCCCGGTCATATTGGTGCGGGTTTATGGGGGTATGGGTTTAAGCTCTTAGGGCTTAAGGACAGTAGATTTTATACGGCTTTTAACAAAAGAGCGTAGGAAATGGAGATGAAGGGAGAGTGAAAGAGGTAAAGGAGAAGGTGATGGTCACTATTATAGGCCTTCTTTGAGCACAACCATGGACCAAGTGTGCCTCCAACTTTAGAAATTCAATGTTATATAGCAGAGCTAACACTGGTTCCTTCTAGGGATGAGGTCCTCCATGTGAACTGCAGACCAATGCCTTACGTGTGAAAACCAAATTAGAAAAATTTCCTAGTGTTCCATTGGGCATGGAGTCTAACTGAGTCTACACTAAAACTGATTAAAATAACATATTTACAAACTTAAGGCCCGGAAACCTTAACAAACATAAATTTTCAAAAAACGCCCATTAACTGGGCCATCAAAAACTGTCTCTCCTTCCATACTTTGTAGTATGAAAGTATTGTTCCCTTGGACCTAAGAAATGATAAAAGGCCCTATCCATAAAGCATCAAACTTCCCATGATTACCTTTCTTCTCTTTCAGTGCATCCCACTTAAGAACTAAGTCTTCAACCTGAAAGTTGTCTATTTTTGCCCTCCTATCAAAAGCTTCCTTGATCTTCTTTTGTTGTGCTACAGACCTTTCAACCAGCTGTTCTCTGATCTTATGTACCTCTGCTAAATCAGTGATCCTTTTTGCCATGTCCTCCTCCTCATTCTGCTCTTCTATCAAGAATTTTTCCACAAGGAGGGTTAATTGAATTGGGAATATAGCTTTAGTGCCATATACCAGCTTGAAAGGAGAATCCCCCGTGGATTTCTTGGTGGTTACTCTCTCAGCCCACAGTGCATACTTGAGTTTAGAATCCTAATTCTTTTTGCTGTCTTCCAACAGCTTTTTAATTATCCTTATCAGGCTTCTGTTGGAAGATTATGCTAGATCGTTGCCCTAAGGGTACTATGAGGTGGAATGAACCAACTTAATCCCCATTGAGTTACACATGTCCACCAATTCTTTTGCCCTAAAGGCTGCTACATTATTTGTGACTAGCTTATGTGGACAACCAAATCTGGTGAAGATATTCTCTATCAAGAACCTCGTGACCACATGATGATCAGCCTTTCTGGAAGAGATTGCTTCAATCCACTTAGTGAAGTAATCGGTAGCTACTAAGATCCATTTGTGTTGCCCACTAGAATGTGGATTGATTTCTCCAATGAAATCCAAGCCCCACTGTTCAAAAGGGCCACTAGCATGTATGGGTTTTAAGGGTAGGGACTTCAATTACTGCTTCCCTTCAAATCTTTGGCATCTGTCACAAGATTAAACAAATAAGAAGACATCAGAAAATAAGGTGGGCTAATTTTACCCAACTCTGAGGATCTTGTGAGTTGTAGTTTTCCAATAATGATGCCCTCCACATAGGCTGGAATGAAACTGTTGCATCACTTCCATGGATTGTTCTTTGTCCAGAAACCTCAGAAGAATTCCAGAGGGGTCCCTCCAGTAGAGCAGATTTTCTTGAATGCAATATCTCGTTGCCTTGAGCTTAACAGTTCTGGCTTGGCTTGGACTAAGGCCTAGAGGAATTTCTAGCTTTAGTAAGAATTGAGCTATTGCAGACTACCAATCACAAGAAGCTAGATTTTCTGCCAATGGCTGATTTTTCCCTAGTTCAGCTGTTTCTTCTTCTGTCTGACCTTTTTCTAAACTTATGCTTATGAGATTTATATCCAGCGCTCTGCAATTTTCTTCAGCCATTAATCTGGCAAGGCCCTGACCTCTGATAGGCTTGGTGGGCTTCAGTTCTATATTGAATTCAATCAACTTTGTAATCCAATTAGCCCTTCTTCCATCAACATCAGGCTATGTTAGGACATCTTTAATTGAAGCAGAAGGTACATACACAATTATCTTGGAATGCAGAATGTAAATTCCAAAGGCTTTCAAAGATTTTATAAGAGCATATGCCTATTTCTCAATGATATCATACCTCAGCTCAACACCCCTTAAGGTTTTGCTGAAAAATGCCACTAGATGCTTTGAACCTTCTTCATTTGCTTGCAATAAAATTGTTGCAAGGGTTTCGTCAGAGGCAAATGAAAATATATGGAAATCCTTGCTGTAATCTGGACTAATCAAAGTAGGAGCCTCCATAATAGCTTTCTTAATGGACTCAAAGGATTTCCTTGCTGCATCAGTCCATTTGATTTCTAACCCCTTTTTCAACATGGAGGTAATATGCTTGACAAGTTCTGTAAAATTCAGGATAAACCTCCTCACAAAATTTATTTTGCCCAAAAATGACTGGATATCCTTCTTTGATCTCGAGATAGACAAGGTCAGTATTGCTCTTGCTCTTTCTAGGTCAATCTTGACACCTGCAGTAGAAACAACATGTCCTAACAACTTGTTGTCTTCTAAAGAAAACTGTGACTTTTTAGGATTGACTGAAATCCCAAACCTCCAGCACTTCAGGAACACTTTCTTCAAATGCTGCAAATGGTGCTCATAGCTTCTAGAGTACACTGTTATATCATCTAGGTAGATAAGGACAAAATTATCCTTCTCTCCTACAAATTGTATATCCATAGCTCTCTGAAAGGTGGCTCCAGCATTCATCATCCCAAAAGGCATATTAGAGTACATAAAAGTGCCCCAAGGAGTGGTGAATGTACAACAACTTGGTTGTACCCTGAAAATCCATCCAAGAAAGACATCACTTTGGCCCCTAATACCTTCTACAGCAAATGCTCCTTCTTGGGTAGAGGATAATTGTCTTTCTTAGAGCATTTGTTTAGGTTTCTGAAATCAACACGGAGCCTGATTTCTCCACTTTTCTTCCTTACCACCACCAAATTAGCTACCCAATTTGAATATCTAAGAGGGACTATGATTTTGGTGGCTAGTAACTTCTTGATTTCCTTTTCGATCAGAGGGAGGAGAAAAGGGTTTATTGGTCTCAGCTTCCATTTGAAAGGGATGGTGTCTTTCTCTAAAGGAATTTTATGCTCGATGATATTTTTGTCATAAGTTTTCAGGTCACTATATTCCCAAGCAAAGACATTAGCAAATTGCTTCATTAAATTGCAGTACTCAGTACTTTGGGCAGCAGATAGATGGGTGGACAGATTTATGTGTCTTAGATGCTCTAGACTCCCTATGTTATGCTTATAGACTGCAGATTGATCTTCTTTTTGGGCAGCCTTATAAGGCACATCATTCTGGTCAAACAACCTTTCTAAAGGGACTTGACCCTAAGGTATCTGACTGCTGGGTAGTTGGACAATGTTATCTTTACCAATTTTGTTTCTAAGCTGGGATTGGGGACTTTCTTCCAAGGCTTCATTCTCTTGATCGATTTGCATTTCAGATAATTCATCAATGACTTGAAGAAACCTATTCACTTCATCATCATCTTAGAAAACTTTCCAATGCTGGACATTAGTAGGCAAGGATGGTCTGTACTTCATTTGAACTTCATAGACTAGTCTGGGAGGCATGGGAGGGATAAACATGCTAGCAGACACAGCAAGGGAATCAGCAAGTGGATTTTTAACTATAGAGATGTATGAGATATAAAAAATAATCAAAAGAATCTTTAATTCTTCGTACCTGATCTCTCTATGCTTTCATCCTTGGGTGCTTTGCTTGAAATGTTTTGTTCACTTGTTGAATGATAAGATCAAAATCTCCAAACACCTTTATGCTTTTGATTCCTCTATCTTTTGTTGCATTAAGACCCAATATCAGAGCCTCATACTCCTATACCGTTGGTGACTTGAAAAACCAGCTTAAAAAATAGATGTGTGCTTTCTTGTTCTGGAGATATCATCACCACCCCTTCTCCTGCAGTCTCCCTTGAACATGATCCATCAAATAACATCTCCCGAACCTAACTTCCTTGCTCTCCCTCTGCCTAATTCGCTGATTTCTTGATCAACATTGACGCCTTTTTGGATTCTCCAACTTGGAGAATACATGCTCCAAGGTCAGTGTCCACAACATAAATGGGATGATTGGAAGGATCCTTCTCATCACTGATGATGTAGGCCAACTATGCTTCTCTGTATAATCTCCTGCTTTCTACTCCAAAGACTGGGATAGTGGCATAAGATAAATTATTTTGTAATGTCCCACCTAGTCTCTTAATCCACCCTCTGGATAGCAGCATGCCAAACTTAGGAGGGACTTCTACCACCACAATGTTCATCACCATGCTCTTCATGGGCAACTGAGTTAGGGTAATAGATAAATCTTTGATTAATCCTAGGCATTTCACCTTTCTTGAATCAAAGGAGAATAGATCATGATATGGTTTGATGATATCAAGGCCTAACTCTTCCATGACAGCTTTGGGCATCAAATTGTGGCTGGCCCCTATGTCTAGCAGGCAATTGTGGAGGATTTTGTCATGAATGGTTAAGGAGACATACAATGATGGGGAGTTATCATCAGCAAGTTCAGCCATCGGGCTAAGCACGACAACAGGCTTATCATCTTGCAAATTGACATAGTTAGTGGGGGTTTGTATGGCTTTCAACTCAAGAGCAGCAAGAATAGGCTTTCTGAAAACTTCACTCTTTCCAAGTTCTATCAGAGGCACAGATATTTTTAATTTTTGGACTTCTGATTCAAAGTTGAAAGGGGAAGGGGCCTTGTTAGGACCTCTTACCTCTTGAGCTGGTGCTTTGAGGATGATTTGGTCAGCTGCTGGCCTTTTCTATCTGATATTCTGTGGCTCTATTGGGACAACAACTTTTTGGGTAGGATTCGCCTTGAGATTGTTTGCTTTTGACCTTATATTGTATCTTTGCTACTTATCAGTTTTCATAATAGCCTCTCTATCCCACTTTTGACTGGTTTGGTCCTGCAGGAATGATTCTTTGTAGGCAGCCAATGTAAAAAAGGTAGCACTACCTTTATCTTCCATTCAATGAATTTCATCCTCTTCTTCAAACGACTCTTCTTCCATGACTACGTTTTGGAAAGGAGCTTTAACATTTTGTTCTTCATTTGCTTCCTTACCCCTATGAATGATTCACATTTGTTCATTTGCTCTTCTAAAAGGGTTTAGGTTTCTTCGATCGAATGTGTTTGGAAGCCTTCCCTTTCTAGAGCTTTGATCAATCTTTAGCTTAGATATCTCAGAAGCTAATGACTCTATCATCTTAGCCATTTTATCTAATTTAGGTTCTGAAGATGAAGTAGAGGAAGAAGAAGCCTCACCTCTGTGCCTCATTCTATCTGCATGACCTTTGAGTTATTCTGTAGCCATAATATTAGATTCCACCTCTAGGGCTGCATCTTGCATTTCAGCTGGAGTGGCACATCTTCTTTCTCTCAACAATAGGTAGAAACGAAAGTCAAAAGCAATGGCATAAGTGATTTGGCAAAGGTGGGGGTTGGCTTTACTTCAGCTGGTATCTTACTATACATATGATTGAACTTTTTATTAAAATTAGGCAATGGTTGCCCATTTTCCCTCTTAAGGTTTCCAAACTCTGTATGGT
This sequence comes from Pinus taeda, assembly GCA_000404065.3. Classification (NCBI taxonomy): domain Eukaryota; kingdom Viridiplantae; phylum Streptophyta; class Pinopsida; order Pinales; family Pinaceae; genus Pinus; species Pinus taeda. Next base: position 147,918 of record APFE030668817.1, on the reverse strand, counting down.
AATATAGCAAGTCTTTTTTATCTCCCCAATGCTTCCAAAATACATCATCTAATGCTTCAATGTCTGCTATAGACCTAGTTTCTAGTTCTTCGAACCACTTTCTAGCCTCTCCATCAAGGCTCTGGACAAACACTCTCATCCACACATCATCCTCACCGATATCTAGGTTATCAGCATAACTATAAAAAGATTCAAGGTGTTCTTCAGCTGTTACTCCCTCTGTACCAGTGAACTTGGGCATATATTTCTGCTACTCTCCTGCAGGCATGGCATTCAAAGGAACGGGCAAGACTAAGGGTCCATACCTAGTAGCTATGATTCTTTCCATCTTCATGGGTGCTTATTGGCCTGCCATGGCTGGGATGGGTGGAAAGATACTGGCAGATTTGATGGTAGGAAACAATGAAATGGATGACAGAGACAAAGGAATATGGTGGACTATATGGGAAGCTTTCTTTGGACTGAGATCCATAAGGAAACTAAATGAACAAGGAGCTTTATGAACCTCTGAGGGTATTTCTCCACTAACAATGCTAGACTCTATATCTTCAAGATGTACCTTCTCAGCTATAGGCCATTCTTGCAAAGATACATAAGGTTTCTTAGGCTTACCTGATCCTGATGCTCCTTTCAATGATGTTTTCTTCTACTTAACTATCTCCTCAGGGTCAGGCACTGGGTCAGCTAGTGATTTATGAGGATTTCTCTGGGTATGCCTCACAAACTGAGACAAAACTATAATGTGGAGTCACCACTAGGTTGATCCTCCAGTAGAGTCGCCAGATAGATGATTACAACCAGAAATGTGTCCAGGCTTTGTCTATCATCAAAGCTAGAACTGTGTAATTTTCCTAGGGAAGCTGAGCTTCAATCTCCTCTCCCCAGTAATGGCGCCAATTAATATTATCACCCCAAGAAACTCTCCTAGGTTGTTGTTCGAAGATGCTCAGGAACATTAAAATTCAACTTATTGGTGCAAATGGATGAATGGAAGGAATGATTCTTGACTCCAAACATGAGCGAACACCCCTAGACTACAAGGCTTTAGACCACCAATTACTCACAGTTTAAGGATTGGGTAAATATGGAGAATATTGACCACACCCGCAAATACACATGACCATGTGATGGCCGGCTGCAACCAGTAAAGAAGCCTGAAAATCTAATTCCCTAATGCACAGATAGGATGATAGCTCTCTGGCACTAGGTTAACGGAAACCTGAATAACTCATTCACTAATACATGCAAGAGTTTAACATAGAGGTAGGATGACAAATACTCTAATGCTAGACATCAAGAGTTTAGGAATACAGCATATCAAGCACAGCTTGAAAAAGAAGAAGCATGAAAATTGAGCAATTAACAACAAAAGAAGCTTGTATTATCTTAAAATGAAGACGAGACGCTGTAAGTATCAAAATAGTTACAGTCTCCAGAAGTTAAGCCTTAAATCAAAACATCAACCATCCACCTTGTTTACATCTTGTTTCTATGTTTATATAGAGTTTCGCTACAAAGGCACTCGACCATTCTAAGTATGGAGGGGTCATAATTGACCACCAACCACATTTAGTTTCTTAATGGAGCTTTTGATTGCGATTGCTTGCTATAGTGGATTAATCTGATATTTTCTTGTGCTTTGTTATCCTCTCAGGTACGTAGAGTGTCGTATAGGATGGAATTCCATAACTCGTTAATTGCAGTTATCTGCTTGAGCTCTGTGCTTTTCCTTCTCGGCCATACTGCTTGTTGAATGCGGTTGTTGAGGAGCAATTGCAACTGGTATTGGTAAGCCAATCGCCTTCATCCTTCAGGTGCATGGAACAGTCAGGGGGCATGGACTTAGTGGCGAATGGACGAGTTGGTCAAAAGAGCAAGACTGGCCATCGGATTAGGAGGATAGATGGCGGGGATGAATCGACTGAGATATCTGAGGAGGCAGGAGCAGGATGATTGTTGGCCGTTGGGTCTCATCGGGCTGATCCAACGGTCATCGGGCAGTGGAAACATGAGGATGTTATCAGGAGGGAATATGGGTTTGAGTGGTAAGTGGTATTGCTTGCACCACCGTTGATCACTGGGCAGTAAAAGTCCAATGGCATGCAATACCACTTGGAGTGCGACGCATGACAGCAGGGAAGGGATGAAATCACTTTCCATCGTGCGTTAACGTGTCGTTACTTCACAGGCACGGGGAGAGCGAACATCATCCGATCGCGTTGGAGATGATTGGACGGTGGGGATTTGATCGCACAGGTTTTCGTTCGGCGTGATGGGGAACCGTTGGATTGGGGTGAAGAGTCAACGACTGAGATGATGGGTGAAGGGCTTGTGAAGGCACGCGACCGTATGGGCACGGGTTTATGGGGGTATGGGTTTAAGTGCTCAAGGCTTAAGGACAATAGATTTTATGCGGTTTTTAACAAAAGAGCTTAGGAAATGGAGATGAAGGGATAGTGAAAGAGGTAAAGGAGAAAGTGAGGGTCACCATTATAGGCCTTCTTTGAGCATGACCATGGACCAAGTGTGCCTCCAACTTTAGAAAGTTAGTGTTATATAGCAGAGCTAACAGTCACCATAACCAGAATCATAAATAACATGCATAGTAAAACTAAAATAATATACATATACTTATCCTTCAATCGCTCCTTACTTCTGCCTTTGTTCTTTTTTACATACACTGGATCAGTTTCCACACCTAGTAAACATCTAATTCTTTTTCCTCCACTAGGTGTACATACGCATAGTGTGCATCACACACATACAAACACAGGTCGTGCCATACAACACCATGCAACACATGCACCTATCCCTGACATACAACACATACACCTACAGCCAATGTGCAACACATATGCCTACATCTGGGGTGCAACACAATACATGGACCTACACTTGATGTACAACATAACACAAATACGTTCATAGAGTAAAACACAATGAATGCATATGTCATGATACCATGACTACACAATGCACATACATTGTAACGCATGCCCACAACACAGCATGTACAACATGCTCTAAATCCCACAAGTACACTAGTACTAATTGTACCAAGCACCACCTGCACAATGTGTGCACAACATCACATTTGCATGGCACCACCTGCACCACATATAGACAATGTCATAGGTACATTGCACCACTACACAATGTGTACACAATACCACATGTACACAGTAGCACACACATGACATGTATGCGACACCACATGTACACAACACCACCTGCACACAACGCCACTTGTACAACAAATACACAACACCACATGCACACAACACCATATGTGCATAGTGCCACATGTACAACATGCATGCAACACCATTTGTACATAGCATTGCATATCCAATGTGTACATATCATCATCAATACACAACACTGCATATCCAACATGTTCACAACAACATATGCACACAAAAATGCATATCCATCATGCACACAGTACAATATCTACACAACACCACATATCCAACAAGTACATAGCACCATCTATACCCAACACTGAATATGCAACATTCATATAACACTATCTGTACTAACACCCTATACATAATATTGCATAAGAAACATGAACACACGCTAGATATGGATAATACTACATGCGCATAATCATCACAGATGCGACATGTACAACATATACAACATATCCACAACAGTAGTACCACACATCCAAAACTACATTGTCTTTACCAATAAGCCTTTCTTCCAATGTCTTCTCCATGCTTATCCTAGCATGTCACAGACCACATTGCTGATGTATCCCTCAATATAGCCTACCCATAACGTAAGCATAGGCATGATACAAGCATACAATATAAATTAATATCCACATGATATTGACCTCATATGTTTGTCATGACTACTTTTTCCACTTGATTCCTCATAGACCAAGAACCACTTGATGTCATTTTCCTATGTAAGCAATCAATCCTCCACAAGAATGATTCCTAATGACCCTGTTAGGTAGTGACATAGATACATGTACACATACATACATCATAAAATAATAATGATCTCATTAGTCAGTGTCATACATACATACATATGTACATATAAACATCAACATAAAATAATCATGATTCATGATCACCTTGTCAGGCATGACATACATACACCCTAAATGTATATATATATAAACATCAAGGTAATCATGATCACAAAAAAATTGTTAGATATTATAAGGTCAAGGTTAAGAGAACATCCTTTATTCATGCAACACATGTGAAATATTGAGAACTATAGTCCCAACATAGTCATGGCATCTAACACCTTAAATCCATTTACTTTAAATTTTCTTGATTACCTTTCCCATCGTAGAAATGTCTCTATAGATTAGCTAGCTTTGATACCATGTAGAAATTCTACAAATTCTCTACAAATCTACCTCTAAGATCATGTACAAAATCTAACTATAGATTAACCCGATAATGCAATATACCAAAGAAAAATACTATAACCTACTTCTACTATCAATTTGCTTTGTGGAAGCTTAAAGATCAATCTTAATCAAAGATGAACACATATAAACAGAAGAAGAAGAATCAATGCACATGAAACACATGAAAACACTCAAGGGAAAGCCTCAACTAAAAACCCCACTATCTATATTATCATACAAGGTGGAAATACATAAAAATTACACAAAGCCTTAGCTCTCACAGCTAGCCATCTCTCAGCACAATCCTCCTGGACGCTCAAAGGAAATCAAAGCTTCTCACAAGCCTTCCACTCTACCCTCCAAGCTCCTATTTCCTTACGTAGTTACCTTTGGGATGATCTCCTTCACCCAGTGTAACACTGCTCTCACACACTACTCTATCACACTCTCAAAACTGCACAGTCCTCAAGGAACCTTTTCCCTTCTACATGGATGAGTTTCCTTTATAGGAAAACACATGCAACTAATAGTAACCTATCCTTGACATTTAGCTCAACTGTCTCTTTCTCAGAATAGACATGGATGAGTTTCTGATGAGGGAATATTCAGTTATCTGGAGTATACTTGTTGAGTGCATGCATGCATCAACTAATTGATAACGCACAATTAGTTCATCAAACAGTTTGGAACTAATTTAACTAGACTTAACTCAATGAACTGGGCTAACTAATTACAACTCAAATATAACTCAATCTTATCTCCTTAATTAAGGGACAATCTTCTTAATTTAAGGGACAACTCTTAGATGACTTCAGAAAGACTTCTAACTTGAATTTCTCCAACTAATTAATCCATAATGAATTAATTGATTATTTTTCAAGCAATTGGTGAGACTAAATTGGAATTTTAATTCAAGGACAAATTAAAATTGGAATATTCTAGATTCTATTTTTATCATTTCTTGTTGGTATTTTCAACACCCATGACTAGTTTATCATCGTCCATTTACCACAATGGACCTAACCAGTCCAACTGACTATCATAGTCTTACCTTCTGATGCGCTTACTCATACACTATGCTTCACCCATGTCTTACATAACCTATTGGGTACCAGATAGCTCTCCCCGGGCTCCATCAACTTTTCCTCTTTCCTAACCAATTCCCTGGACTCAGAACATAAAAGGCAAGAACGAAAACCACAATAAGAAGAAAACCATGAAAACCAATAACAACATGATCCCGCAAATGAAGTGGTACGGCCATACTCTAGACATAAGAAAAGAAACAAAATCAAGTGCAAGCAAATTAAAAAGGACAAAAAGAACAAGACTAACAACAAACATGATGATTCAATCTCCATGGTTCCCAGGGAAACTCAACCAAATCCTTCTTCAGATTTCAGGGGAACCTCCCTTGCCATGCAACTCCCTGCATCATGTTATCATTAACACATAATTGTTAGTGCATAAATAAACATAACAATACACCAGTTACCTCATCTTGTTGTGTCAAGAACGTTTCTTGCAAATGAACACATCCACACCATCTCTTAAGGGACTCCAATCCTTTGACAGATCCACCTGTAACTAAAGACTATCTAATATAACTCTCAAGTACATTTTCATAAATCTAGCACATATCCACATGATGTCAAACAAAATCAAGCATTGGTTCATTTGGAAATAGGATTTCTAAACATAGCCAAAGGAATTCTTTATCTGATACCTTTCTTTTACCTTTACCCTGTTGCAACTGAGTCTTACTATATACTATCATGTCACCCAACTACTAGTTATATAAACACATCAATTATTACCTCATCACGCTGATACCAAGCATTGTTTCTGCAACTACTCACACATATCAACATGTTCCAAACATCAAGACAATCATATCTATTAATTTGAAATCAACTTTTGCCAAGACTAACAATCTTGTCATAATCCATAGTCAACTTAGAGTCATTAGTGATAATACATAATGCTACAACTATCACCTACCATACTCAAGTACATGTCAACTATCTCAACTCATATGTATTAGCACAATCATCTTAAAACAAAATAATTTGAAAACATACTCATATTATGTAATTCAACAAACAGTCAAATAACTTGCAACATACCATGTTAAATAAATTAACTAGTCGACATAGTCAACCAGTCAAGCACCAAATATATGACATAAGCAAACTCGTACCCTACTGTATCTTAGGGGAGGCTATCCTGTCTACACAACCAAGCTAGTTAGTACATTATAACTTCTCAACACAAGAATCTAAACATAAATAAGCTTATGTTATCCATAACAATCACTAACTAACATGCTCACATCCTAACACATAAAAAATTCTCATTTATGCATAGAAATCACATATGCATGATCGGTCTAGATTAGTATGACACCAAATCACAAATATGTAGGCTCATACCTGAATATCACAACCATAACCATCTTTGTAGGCCAAGCTAGGTTAACACTGTTGGCATTGATTTGGTGATGAGTTGCTTGGTTGGCATTGATCTCAACCTACTAGCATGGTGTTGTAGCAGGATGCATCGATTGTGATGAGATGATGAGTGTTGCACTGATATGTTGGAATTGATCTCAACATGGCTGAGTATGTTGTTTGACGGTATGCATATCCTTGTGCTATGACATATTCTTGTGTTGTAGGTGCTCTGTTGGTCTTGTTGGTTTGGATGGTTAGGTATCCATGCATATGATGCTTGAGATATGTCCTTGATACTCTTAACATGTGGTTTTGGTGCTCTTGAGTTGATTTAGATGATTCCTACATATATTGTAGAGGATGACATGATCACATGTACAGTTTCTCTTCATGTCAGGTCTTGAGATTCACAGTTGATGACACTTGAGTTAGTTTATGCTCTCATGGTTTGGTCCTTGCACATATGATGACATCATGTTTGGACTCTTTAGGGTGTTTTAGAGATGTTTATAAGGTTTTTCATAGCATGGACAAATGTTACAAGTGTTGGAGGATGTTTGACAGGTATTGCAGTTGAAAACTGATGGCAGGGATGTTGAAGAGAAGTTTGACGGCCTAGTGGTTGTTTGGATAGAAGTGAGAGTTTTGGATTGGATCTTCTGGGCATACCAAGATGAATCTAAAAGTTATGAGACATGGGTTTTGTATAGAACAGACCAAACCAGTTTCCCAACAAGCCATTTTTCAAAATTCCGTCTATATTGAGAGAAAAGTTATGTTCTCTACCCTGGACGTATTCAAAGAGGCTTGTGGGAGTGACTTTGGTCATCGACACAATGTGTCATGAAAGTGACTAAGAGCCTAGACTCTTCCACAGTGTGTCATGGGAGCAATTGAGCTTATAGATGAGTTTTCTCCACATTTCTTGTGCTCATCAAGTGCTTAATTGTTTTTCTGATATGTTTTGTTCGGGACTCTTCATGTAAAGGTTAGAAGAAGGTAATTGTTCTTTTAGAAGTTGGTTAAAAGAGAATATTCACTAGTAAATGAAGTTAGTGGATTTATTAAGTCAAGAAGCATTGAACTAGGTCACTTCTAACATATAAACAGAGCTCCACTACAGATTTATAATTTTGGGTTAATCATTTCATAAGGTTATAAATAGATGGAGATCATGAGTCTAGTTGGTTGATTCTTTTAAGAAGATTATGTGATAGTGTTGTGTGCTTAAGGAGAGTGTGTGAGTGAAGAGTGCAGGATGCATACTATGTAGGAATGTATGCAAAATATCATCAGCAAATCACTGTAGTTCATGATGGCATCAGAATTATGTTTTAGCTTGGATCTCATGCAGCGATATGGTATAGAGTAGGAAGGATTGTAGATCATTTCCTTCATTCTTTCTTATCATGTTTCTCATCAGATTATATTTTTCATTTGCTGCATGTATTGGCGATAGGTTTTTGTAGTGATTGTGTGAGTGAGTGTTGCAGATTTTTTGGTGAGATCATTATAATGTTTTTTGAGTTTATATTGCTAGATTTTATTGTGCTATTCTAGTTGAGCAATTCAGATTGACTCTAGTCTAAAATATTGTGAAATGAGGGTCACATAGAGAAATGGGGTTGGAGCCCCAGAAAAAAAGGGTTTGAGAAATAAATTATTCATGAGTCCAATAGGGTTGGGCAAGGCTTGTAAGTCAAATAGGTGTTTGTAGAGTTGTGAGTCCAATGGAGTTGGGAAAGGCTTATCAGATAGAACTTTGTAGAGTCGTGACATGGAGATAGTAGTTCCATTCAGATGTTTTTCATATTTTACTCTCTATGTAATTATTTTCTTGATAATGAATATAATTATTTGGTCAGCGCAGTAGTACCATGGTGGTTTTTGACCAAGGATGAGGGTTTTCCACCAAAAACGATTGTGTTCTCTTGTGCATGATTCTTTGGTTATTTTTCATGGTTCTCACTCGTTTCTCTATATGACTTAATATGCTAATGGGTTAATGAATATTGTGTTACAATAAGTGAAAAATAAATTAAAAGTTAATAAACATTTTGGCTATTGATTCACTCCCCCCTCTCAATAGTGAATACGTTTCTAACAATTGGTATTAGAGCGGGGTTTCTCTCAGTGAATATTTAATGCTTGAGAACATATTGTGGGTGATGGAAAAGAGTAAGAAGAACAAGTCTCAGAAAAGGAAGTGAAAAAGTCAGTTAAATAATATCTCAAATTCGGAAGAACCTCTCTTCTTCCTGGTAAGAAATGATGAAGGTAAATATTGAGATAATTTTATGACTGTGTTATAGACATTTTTGGGCACTTCAACCCCAATCATAAATGTCCATAAACTGAGGGCTCCTAAGTCCCTAAAAGTGTTGCTTCACTGCCTAAAGGAACAAGGTCAACTGATTACATCATCTCCCAGAAGTTCTCGGCTGAAAACTGCTCATAAATGGTCAAAACTGGACCATACTGAAAGCTCAATGCAGAGGGCGTGATGCATATCACCTTCCCAGTGTACAAGGTGTGATGCATACTAAATTTCTCCTCTGTAGGGCATGATGGTTGGGAATGGACAAATGGCAGGGACAAAAATGCGAGGTGGAAGATCATGGAATCTTCGAGAAGCTTCCCCTCTGACACTTGCCTCTCTGTTTTCATCCAGGGATGAGTAAGAGATCATCATTCTCCAAGTGGAAGTAGGAACTATCAGAGAGAGAACACTAATCAAGATCCCAAAAGATGACTCACCTCTCTGTAATCATCTATATATGGATCCCTCATCACAGAGATCCGGAGGCTGGAATTTTGTACCTTATAGAGAAGTGTTGTTGGTTTTCTGGTGTACATTCATAGTGTTGGATGATCTAAGCTTTACTTGAGGTGAAGAAGGGCTTCCTAGCTGGAGGATGATGCTGGTTCAGAACATATGGTTGTAATCCTCTTGCTACTTTTCATCTTAATAAAGCTATTCTTGTTTTCTTCCATATTCTTATGTACTTGTTTATATATGCATTTATATGGTTAACACACATCTGATCCTGGGTTATTTATGAATATATATCTTTGTTTCTTCAATAGTAGTATTTTGTTGTGATTCCACAGGTTCTTTTTGAAGCTAGGCAGATGAAGAAGAAGCAGCAAAGCTCTATCAAGAGGGAGAGGAAATCAAGCGCAAGACTCAGGTTGGCCTTCTTGGTTCTCCTCTTGTCTATTTTCATAAAAGAAAACAATAGTAGAATTTAATTGTTTGTTTCTAAGATAGCCACCCATCTTAGTGGGAATAGCAGCATCAGAGTGGACACTATTCCCGGTAACACTATCCATCAGACTATGGATGATATGTTGTGATAAATTCAAATTGGTACTCATTCCTTTAAATAATCCCATTGAGAAATTGGATGTGAACTTCATATCTCTATCTGCAAAAATTTCTCTATGCACTCCATGAAGCCTAGCAATTTTACACGTATAAATTTCAGCTATATTAGCTACCTTATGTATTGAATTTACCAGAATAAAATGGGTAGATTAGGTGAGTTTATCCACCATGAACATTATAGAGTCATACCCCTTTGTTGTCCTTGGAAAAATGGTAATAAATTTAATCGATATCACATCCCATTTCCACTCAAAAATGGGAATTGGTTGTAGCAAGGCAGCTAGGAAGTTGTACTTAGCCTTAACCCTTTGGAATTATATGCATTCAACTATATCATTAGTCACTTCCTTCTTTCAACCTGGTCAAAAATGCTACTTTTTTACTGTTGTAAGAGTTTTCTAGTAACTAGGGTGACCAACATATCACACCCTATGCATTTCCTTTAAAATTAATTCTTTCACTATTAGTACATCTAGCACATAAACTTGAATTTTATATAGAAAATTCCATCTTTTACTCTCTCATAATCCTTGTACTTTGGATTTACATTACATTGGTGTAAGTTACTTTAAATTTCCACATACTACTAGTCTAAATTCCCAGCTTCTAGAATTTTGTTCATTAAATCATCCCTATAAATACTTATTGGTGTAGCATGCATGGTGTGCACTATCTAGCTAAGTGAATCAACTACCTTATTTTATTTTCCCTTAATATACTTGGTTTCAAAGTCATACTCAGCCAAAAATTCCATCCATCTAATTTTCTAGGCATTTAAATTTGGTTGCTCAAATAAATTTTGTAACCCACAATGATCAATCTACAATTCAAATTTTATAACCATGAGGTAATGTCTCTTTTGATTGCATGGATTATGGTTACCAAATCCAAATAATGGGCAGCATAACCCCTCTCATGCTCCTTTACTTTTTTAGACTCATAGAATATTACTTTCCCATTATGCATAAGTTCTCCTCCGAATCCTTCCCTACATGCATCTATGCATACCATAAAATCATCATTTGGATATGCAATTTTTAATATTGGAGCTCTAGTCAAAAAAATATTTAAATGTTGAAATGATTCCTCACACTTAGATGACCATTTGAATTTTACACCCTTTCTCTATAGTGAAGTAATAAGATATGTTACCCTGGAAAACCTTTTAATAAATTTTCTATAATAACTAGCTAGGCCATTAAAATACCTCACCTCTGTTACATTCTTAGGTGATGGCCATTCTCTGATTACATTAATTTTCTCTTTGTCCACAACTATTTCATCCTCTGAGATAATGTTACCCAAGTAATGTATCTTCCCCTAGTAGAATGACCATTTACTTAGCCCAACATACAATTGATGCTCCCTGAGTACCTATAGAACCAACTTTAATTTTTTTTTAGGCTCCTATTCAAATTTGGAGTACACCAAGATATCAACCAGAAAAAACAAAAACAAACTTGTCTAGGTATCCTCTGAAAACACCATTCATCAAGCATATAAAAACTCTTGGTTCATTGGATAATCCAAAAGGCACCACTATTGACTCATAGTGGTCATAATGAGTTCGGAAAGTTGTTTTGATAATATCCTTCTCTTTGATCCATAGTTGGTGATATCTTGATCTCAAGTCAACTTTAGAAAAGATTTTAGATCCCCAAAGTTGATCAAATAACTCATCTATCCTCAACAATGGGTATTTATTTTTATTGGTAACTTTGTTTAATTGTCGGAAATCAACACACAACCACAATGTACCATCCTTATTTTTTTTTAAATAACTGGAGCACCCCATAGTGATACACTGGGATGTATATATCCCTTCTTTAATATATCCTCCAACTGCATCTGAAATTTTCTAAATTTTGGAGTAATCATTATGTGAGGTGATTTAGATACTGGGACTGCTCCAAGTACCAAATCAATAAATAAATTGATATCCCTCCTTAGAGGTAATCTAGGAATCTCCACAAATATGTCAGTAAATTCCTTACATAGTGGGTAATTTTCTAAATTTTATTGTTGATCCATATTGGATTCCTCTAGATGAGCTTTCAAAATTTGGAATCTATTTCTAAATGTCTTCCTTTACTACATAGTTGACATCTACCTAATGGATATCAGCCTAAGGACTCCTTGGACCTGCCTCTTATATGCCCCATCATCAATACAAGTAAAGGAATTGTTGTAGCAATCCATAATTGCATGGTGCTTCTCCATCCAATCCATGCCAATCAAACAGTCATAACATCATAATTAAATTATGTTCAACTAAACCTTTATACTTAGTCCATTCATATCAATTAGACATTCCTTGACCAACTCTATGATTTTCCTCCTTGCACCTGTATCTAGCTATAGTGACCATGCTTTGCAGTGCTTATATTTCTTAAGATTAAATTTATCAACCAATTTCAGGTCAATGTAATTATGACTAGCTCTAGAGTCAATTAAAATAACAATAGGTTGGTTATTAAGCTTACCTTCAACTTCAATCATATGTGCATGGTGCTCATCTTATATGTTATCTAGTGTTGCATAAATTATGGGCATGCCCTTTTCCATATCTTCCATTGCATTGGTTGCATATATTTTATGTGTAACCGTCAACTCTTTAGTTTTATGAGGAAAATTCATGTCTCTATGGTCTCCTTTAGAACCCCAACATTTAATGGGTTGAAACTAAAGTTTCTTGTCTAAGATATCACCCACTTCTGGCTCATTAAGGGCTGGTATTTTCTGTTGGTTTACCTGGGAATTATTCTTAAAAGGTGAGGGATTAAACCCTTTCTTCCTTTGTTTCATGAAATTCCTCTTCTTGTTTCCCAAGGTTCTCTACAAAACTAATTTCTTCTTGCTCTTTTCATACAATTGCTCTGCCTTCCTTATGGCTTCCTCTATGGCTTTGGGTCCATCAAATTTAAGCGTGTCTACATAAAATGAAGGTAATCCAGCAACATCCCTTTGAATTTTAAATTTTTCATATTTAATGAAACTAACATACCTCAACAACTCGGTAAATTTTCAACCATATTCCTCCATGGTCATGTTACCCAATTGAAGCTAGAAGAACTCCCACATTTTTTGCTCATAATAGAATTTTGATAAATATGTCCTTTAGAAATATTCCTTGAATTTATTCCATGTAACTTTTCTTTCATCCAAGTGCTTCATTTCCTTGATCTACTCCCACCATAAATTAACCTTGTCCTTCAAGTGGTAAATGGAAATGTTGGCTTCTAGATTTGAAGAAAAACTGTATAATTGTAGGTATTTCCTCATCTCCAACAACCAATCCTTAGCTTCTTATCCTTTCTTATTATCTCCATTGAATGTGGGAGGTTTAATTTTCCTGATCTCACCTTGTAAATTATCTTTGTCTTATCTTCTCTTTGACTTTATAATTTGTGATATACTTGGGTTGTTGTCTGATTCTGTGGTAGTATAATCCCTCTTACTTTACCTTCTTGTTGAGTGATAATGTTGTGGATCAGTAATCCTAGAATGCCTTGAGATTCCAACACCTTTTTCCCTAACTCCATCATCATACTCATGTGATGTCCTACACTTATTTTGTTGGTTCAATTCTCTCTGAATTTTGTTTGGACTTTGTAATATTTGGTCGTTAATTTGCAGTTGCTCCTTAGCCAGCCTCTCATTATCAATTTATAGTTGAGTGCCTCCATTTTGAGGCTTCTCATGGTCTCTTCTAGATGCCTTTTATAGTACCCTCCTCCCACATATACCCAAGTAACCATGCCAATTGGGTAAACATGCGACAAGAAGCTACTATGATTGGATTCAACCTCCTATGTGACCTTAAGGAAGTGGAATTTATGGAACACATCAACCAACCTATCCACATCAGTAACAAAACCCTCAGGAGACATGTCAGCCACTCAAACATCCTGTTCTTGGGTCCCACTGATATTTTGTACATATTAGGCCTCCGTTGCTCACATGTTATAGGAAAGAGAACATCCAGAAAACCAAAGTCGCTCTCATAGGCTTTTCTTCCATCAACTAGAGACTAAATTTTCCAGTGCTATGTCAACAACTTTGGGATTTGAGCCAACTTTTTCAAGCCCAGAGCCCAGGTCACTGCCCATAATGGAATGATAACTCAAGAACAGTAAAATAATAGGGAAATAATGATGCAAAAGCAATAAGTTGAATAAGACCTTAATCAGACCCCTACTAGCCATGCCAAGAATTTCATCAGACATATCATCAACATGTAACCTATGGGTGTAAACAATAAAATTAAGTGTAGGGATCTCATACTTGTCTAAGAATCACTATGAAACATTGTTCCCTCCTGTCATTTGCTGCATTATCATCTATTAGGGCATAAATACATTATCCATTCATTTACAAGTAAAAGAACACTAAGAGCCATACATAGTTGATGTCATAAAACATACATATAACTAGCATAATAGGGATAGAAATATCATAAGTATATCAGACATAAAATCCAGATATACATCAGTACATTTACACATGATAATCAAGCGAATTAATTTTTCATTAATGAATGCAATAAACCAACAAGAGATGGGACTACCACGTTCCACCAACCATAGATTGGTTGAGCCAAGTCTCTCTTCATCCAATCACCCCTGTGCCATATTCCAAGAATGAATGTGGGACTCAAACCAAAAGAACCAACTAGGGTATACTGAGGCTAAACCACCTCACCCTTGTCAACAAAAACCAAGATTTACTGTAATCCATCCTAGAACACTAGGCCAACACAATGAACACATCATAACAGGTTTTACCATGATCTCCACCTAATCACGATGCCAAATAAGCATGGATGCCACCAAATTTCTCCACCTACTCCGTGAGGAAATTTCTTGTCTCCTAGTCTCTCAAGCTTTACCGTAATCCATCCCGGAACACTAGGCCAACACAATGAACACATCATAACAGCCTTTATCATGATCTCCACCTGATCACTACGTCAAACAGGCATGGATGCCACCAGATTTCTCCACCTACACCATGAGTAATTTTCTTGTCTCCTAGTCTCTCAAGCTTTACCGCAATCCAAAGTGGATCACTAGGCCCTAAATTGAGACCCACTCTCTAGGTTTTATCACATATCCCAAACCTGGGATTACTAGGGCAAACAGAGAGAAAACCACCTCTTGGCTTTATCGTATATCCTTCCATTCACCAGCAAGGATTCCTAAGCCCACCGAGCCAACACAAGATTGGCTTTACCGCAACCCACAATCTGCCTCAGGGGTCACTAGGCCAATGGATTTACCATGATCAGAGTCTAGTTCAGGGACCACTAGGCCATGTGCTCTATCATTTTGATATCCTCCCCACTCAGCTTTGAATCCATTTGGAAATCCAGCTTAACCAAAACATGAGAACCCCATCACACAATGGCTTTCCGAAAATGGATAAGCTAGACTGAAAAACATTGTTAACCTTGAAAAACCCATGCCATGATAGAAAAGAACTGCATGCAATTCCATGCATGTCAAATCTATCAAGGAAAATACACATGCAAGTTGATACCTGCAATGAAGCATGTTGTAGTTGCGTGATCCTGCCTTTCCCTGCTTGATCTACCCTTCATCTTGCCTTCTTTACCTTTCTTGCTCCGATGCCAAAATTTCTCCAAGAAACTCTAAGTTTCCAAGAGTATGAGAGAGAGAGAGTAATGAGAGAGCTCCAAAACTCACCTAACAAAAGGTTACCCTAACCAAGCTTGCCAACTGATTTTCAGAAGTCGTTTTATGAATGAGGCCTCTATTTTCTTCATTTTCCATTATTTTCCTTCATTTTCCTCCTCACATGCAACCTATGACCTTTCACCTCCCTTTTCTCCTAATTTCCATTATTTTTGTGAATAAATGTGCCAAAAATACCATTTTTCCTTTCCAAATCCTTAGCCATTGCCTTTGCCAATTTCCTTAGCCATAAACAACCAAATGAACACCCTTAGGATATATTGCCTAGCATTCAGCTTGGAATACATGTCCCATTAACCATGGTCTTATCTATTTTTACCTGGAATTTTTACCAGGGTTGTTATAGATCCCTCCTCCTTGGAGGAACACCTCCTCGGTGTTCAACAACATCTATAACCACAAGAATATTGAAAACAAAACATATTGCCCATGGAGCTTTATAACACAACTCATTGTAGTATTTAAAATGAATGACCTTCTCCAAAGAAAAACATCATGACAACATGACCAAATAAAAACCATACCACATACTGGATATTTATAACACATCTTATTACGTATTTACAATAACTACATATACACATATGTGTATTTGCTAAATCAACAAATAAAAGGTTACGATGCTTTCATCCGTAACAAGGGAATCCATAGGTTCACACCTCCATCCTCAAAGTAGTACCAGGATTCACCTCCTTCCTAGGAAGAACAGAATCCACTGAAAAGTCAAATCTGCATCTAATGTCCAGCCTACAATCTTGTGCCACATGTTCTTTCAGTGAACAGTTATCGGCTCCTTGTTCCAAGATGCACTTGCAATGTGTATTTGATTACATTTGGCAATGATCATGACCAAAAAAAATATATCCTCAGCCTTCCCTCATTTGCTACACAGTCCCTCGAGCAATTTGGGCACCCCTTCCCTGTAGTCACTCACCTTCCAAGTTCCCCGACATCCCCTATCCCGGGCGATCCATCCCTTGGCAAGGCTTCCTCACATCAAAAGATACAAAACCAAATCATATATCTCACTCAAAGCCATCATACCAATCATGACATGCTCATGGAAATCAATGGACACTATTGGGTACTAGTGTCCCATAATGGCCTTGCTATTAAATTTCTTTACTAATGTATTGTTGCATTTTCCAATTCTTTTTGCTGATGCTGCTAATTCTTGCAGTCAATTTCAACCGCCCAACTGGTCATGTTCATGCATTCCTGTTCCAACCACATAATTTCCATTAGAATCAAATACATTGAAATAACCTCAAACCATACCTCATTGGTAGTTCGTCAATAAGGTAAATTTGCAATCATGTTCTCTTCTTGTCACAACAAGTCAAACTAACTGTGTTACCAAAACATCATGTATAAACATATTACAATAGGTTATCTCAAACACAACCATCATAGATAAACATCATAAATCACATGTAACCATCATAAACTAGAATCATAGATCACATATAATCATCATATACCATAATCATAAATCACATGCATAATAAAACTAAATAAAATGTTGATACTTATCCTTTCATCAATCCTTAGATCCTACCTTTGTCTTTATTTTGTATGCACTCTAGATCAGTTTCCACACCAGGAAAACACCCAGTGCCTTCTCCTCAACCATGTGCATGTACACATAGTGTGCTTCACATACAGACAACCATACACAACATACAACACCATGCAATACATGCACCTAGTACCGTGTGCCTTTATCACAACATGTATGACATGCGCACAATACCACGTGTGCACCAGTATGATATGTACACAGCTCCACCTACACAACATGTGCACAACATCACATGTACATGGCACCACCTGCATAACGTGTACACAACGCCACATGTACATTGCACCATTATACAACGTGTACACAATACCACATGTACACAATACCACACACACGACTAGTATGCGACATCATATGTACACAACGCCACATGCACGACATGTACACAACACTACTTACACACAGTGACACATGCACGACATGTACACAACACTACCTGCACATATTGCCACTTGTACAACATGTACACAACACCACATGCACACAACACCACTTGTACAATCATGCACACAATACCATATGTACATAGTGCCACATGTACAACATGCACGCAACACCACCTGTACATAGCACTGCATATCCAACATGTACATAGCATCATTTGTACACAACATTGCATATCCACTCATGCACACAACACCATATGAAATATTCATAGAACACTATTTGTACCATCTTGTGCATAACATTTCATAAACAACATGTACACACACTATAAATACACAACACCACATGTGCACACATCATAGATGCAACATGTACAACATATACAACATATACAACATATGCACAATAGTAGTACCACACATCTAAAACCACACTGTCCTTATGAAGAAACCTTGCTTCGAGTGTCTTATCCATGCTTATCCTAGCATGTCACAAACCACATTGCTTTCATCTTGCTTTCATATCCCTCGGTGTAATTTGTCCATAACATAGACATAATATCAACTCATAACCATATGATACTTACATTGTATATTTGTCATGACTACTCTTCTCAATTGATTCCTTATAGGAACATGAACCTCTTCATGACATTCGCCTACGTAAGCAATCATTCCTCCATAAGGACAATTCCTGATGACCCTGTTAGATAGTGACATAGATACATACATATATACATATATAATCATTATTATAAAACAATCATCATCCTGTTAGGCAATGACATACAGGCATACATGTATACATATATAAACACCAGCATAATCATGATCATAACATAATTACTAGATAACATAAGGTCTAGGTTAAGAGAACTTCCTTTATTCATGCACAACATTGAGAAAAATCGTTCCCAACATAGCCAAGGCATCTGACACCTCATATCCATTTACTTTACCTTTTCTAGTTACTTTTCACATGTCTCTACTACCATCACCCATTTACCACAATGGACCTCGCCAATCCAATCAACTATCATAGCCTTACCTTCCGTTGCGCTTACTCATGCACTGAGATCCATCTGGGTCTTACATCATATGTTGGGTTCCACACAACTCTCCCAGAGCTCCATTAACTTTCCTCTTTCCCAACCAATTCCCAAGACTCAAAACATAAAAGGCAATACCAAGAAACAACCAAGAAGAAAACCATGAAAAACAATAACAACATGACACTGTAATAAAGTGGAATAGTTATGCACCATACACATGTAAAATCATAACTCAAGTGCAACAATCACAAAATACCAAAAGTACAAGACTAACCATAGACATCATGACTCAATCCCATGGTTCCCAAGGAAATCTCAACCACATCCTTCTTCAAAATTTCATGGCAATTTCTTTCCCATGCAATTCCCTGCATCATACCACCATAAACACATAACTGTCAGTGCATAAATGAATATAACAATACGCTAGATACCTTATCTTGTTGTGACGAGCGCATTGCCTTGTAGATGAACACGTCCATACCATCTCTCAAGGGACTCCAATTCCCTTGACAAATCCAACTATAACTAGAGACTAGATAATATACCTGTCAATTACATGTCCATGAATATAGCACATATCCACATAATTTCAGGAAAATCAAGGTTAATAAGACTTCTTGTATGCGAAGCACTCATTCATTTGGAATTAGGGTTTCTAAACATAGACAAAGGAATTATTTCTCAATTCTTTTCATTTACCTTTACCTTGCTGCAATCAAGGCTTACTATGTATTGTCACATCACCCAACTATTAGTTATATAAATACATCAGCTACTACCTTTCACACTGATACCAAGCATTTCTCCTAAAATTGCTCACACATGTCAACCACATGTTCCAAATATCAAGACAATCAAGTTTTACCAATACCGACAATCATGCCATAATCCATAGTCAACTAATAGTCATTGGACATAATGCTACAACAGTCAAGTACATTCAAGTACAATCAACTATCACAACACATATGTTTTAGTACAATCATCTTGTTAGAGCCTAGATTTACCTCAGGTTGGAAAGGTAAGATTCTAGGTCCACATCAAACCACGCTCAGCCTCGTAGCTAGCCCTACGAGGACAGGAGAGCGCTCTCTCCAGGTCAAGGTTAGCAAAAGATAATCGATGGGGCTTGAGATGACTAAAATAAAAAATAATTTTAGGATAGGTATGAAGTGCAAGGATTTGATTTGAGTTTTTTGGGGGTTTTTTGTTGGAAAAATGGAAAGGCAAAATTGGGTTCAGGGATGAAGCCAAATTTTTGCAGAGTTCTGGTTAGGGCAAGGTAGGCAGTAGTTTTGATGCTTTAGATTAAATGAATGGATAGAAAAGATTGCTGAGGAGCTGAAGAGGGAAAGAGGCTGCAAGAATCCTCTCCAAACAGATGAAAACATGTAAAACTAAACAAAAGTTTAAGGCAAAGCACAACAAGCCAATGAATTCTACCTTTGTCACTCAATTTGTTTAATTGCAGAAACAAAGAGAAGGGAAATGGCATACATGAAACATCAATGAACTTACAATTGCATGAAGAAAAACACCATAAAAACACAAAGGCACAAGGATCCCAACAAGTGTTGCAAAACCCTGGTCTTTCCTTTGCCAAAAATGCAGAAATTAAATGTACAATGGAGTGCCAAGCAATCCCAAGTGTCCAACCCTGAAAATGACTCAGAAAATACATGATATAGACCATCCTAACCCATTCCCATGCCTCTAGGGGTCTAGCTCATCATTCTAGGAGTTTTTTCAACCAATTCTAAACAAGGTACTGAAATCTAGGCAATCAAACAACTTGCCTCTATATGGAAGGAAACTGATTCATTCATTTAATTTTAACTTTTTAGTGAATGAATCCTCTAGAACAAGTAAATATGTGCCAAAATTACATCATAGTCATCAAGTTACATTAAGATAGATCAATAATTACATCAAAAAGCAAAACTAGTCAAAATTGGCCGAATTTCTGAGCTAAAGGGTGAAAAATATGCCAAAATCCTCTATGCGCCATGCCCGATTCTTTATGCGTTGCGCCACTTTGGAGCTGATTTTGAGGCCCTTCTTGAAGTCTACATTGAGCTCAAGATAGCTCGTTGGAAATCCCTGCCTGTCTAATGTCCAACCCAAGTGGAATTTCTGGATTTGGTGTCCATTTGCCCCTCCAAATATCCAATCTCCAAAGACTGCTTCCTGTGTGTCAAAATAGGGGCATTGAGGTCATTTTTTGAGTGTTTTTGACCTCTTTGAGGACCCAAAACTTGCCCAAATTTCTTGGCCATGAAAAAGCAACCATAGTTTATCATGAAAATTCCAGAAATGTAAAGTTTTTTGGATTTGGAGCTCTCTACCAAAAACGCGCGCCATGTGGCGCGACACATAGGGAGAAAATGTTGGAAATAATACTGAGAGGGGGGGTGAATCAGTATTATCACATCAATAAAATTTTTTCATTTCCATATTCAGATTCATATATGCTACTTCCACAACTTCTTATGATTCAGTTAGTTGATCCTTAATGAGTGCATTAGAACATTATCAACCATATTAATAGTAAACAGGTGCAGTAAAATAGAACAGATCATCACACATAAGCCA
>APFE030668817.1:95477-117111 GCA_000404065.3 Pinus taeda | reverse complement strand
CTACACGAAGAAAATAATTAGCCACACTTTCATCATTATACATCTTGAGATTTTCATACTGAATCCTGAGGGTTTGAAGTTTTGCTCGTTTTACCTGATCATATCCTTCATAGCTCAAAAAATCTTGTCCCATATTTCCTTTGCGTTTTTGAACTGCATAACCTTCACGAATTCTGATTGAGATAGACATCCTAGAAGAGTATTGACCGCCTTTGCATTTGTTTCATATTTCTTCTTCTCAGCCGGATCTGTAGGAGTTGCTGATGGAAAAGTATACCCTGTATCTATGATATCCCAGACTTCAGTACCAAGAGATTGAAGATAAGCAGTAACTCTTAGCTTCCAGTATACGAAGTTTGTCCCATCAAAAATCGGTGGCTTGATTGATGCTTCCCTCTTGTAGTTGCTCATGATGAAATATCTTCCTTCAAGCGATCAAGCTTCTTCTAAAGGACCGGCTCTGATACCAATTGCTGGAAATAATACTGAGAGGGGGGGTGAATCAGTATTATCACATCAATAAAACGTTTTCGTTTCCATATTCAGATTCATATATGCTACTTCCACAACTTCTTATGATTCAGTTAGTTGATCCTTAATGAGTGCATTATAACATTATCAAACATATTAACAGTAAACAGGTGTAATAAAAATAGAACAGATCATCAGACATAAGCCACACACATGAACACCATGATATAAGGTGGAAACTTAATGTGGGTGAAAACCACGTGTTGCAATATGTCTCTATCTTCTTTCAATTAGAAACTTCTTCTTACAATTGTACTAGTGCAGTCCTTTACCAGTACGCAGGCTGCAACCTGCAGAGAGCTACAACCCTCTCTCGTTTTCCAGACTCTCCTGGAAGGGAGCTACAACCCCCTTAACTCTTGCACTAGCCAAGATACTAGTACGTAGGTGCTGGCCTACGGAAGGCTACAACCTTCTCTTTCTTCTAGGGACCACGTTTCATAAATTTTCAGACTGGATCCATGAACATCAATCAATCATCAAGAATTTCTGCATCAAAGAATCTCCTTTTCACCAATTAGCACTAAATCAAGTAGACACTTCTCTGACAGTTGTATCCAAATCACAGTAACTGTAACCACACACCAAATCTAAACCCAGAACAAAAATACTATCATTCAGGCTTAAATATTAAGACCCATCAATAGAACTTATCCTTCTCCTTGCGCTCAGGTTCCTTCTTTATTCAGATCCAGATCTGCAGCATAACCCAATCACAGTATTCCAGATCTAGCACTTTATCAGATTCAATAACAATTCAGATTATGTTTTTCCAACTGATCTCCTTCCCCTTTTATAGTCTTAGGCCTTTCACAATACCACGGTCCAAAACCATAATAACACAATACCATGAACCCAATACTTGGGATCAACACTTTTGGATGCAATACACGGACCAAAACCATAGGATCAAAAAACTGTCAGACCAATACCATCAACCAAACATGAAAGTGCATGAACTTTTCTCCACATGAAATAAACTTTTTCTCCACATAAAAGTGCGTGAAATTTTCTCCACATGAAATAAACTTTTTCTCCACATAAAAGTGCTTTTTTTTTTTTTTTTTTTTACATGAAATAAACTTTTCTCCGCATAAAAGTGCGTGAAATTTTTCTCCACATGTAATAAACTTTTTTTTCGCATAAAAGTGCGTGAACTTTTCTCCACATGAAATAAACTTTTCTCCGCATAAAAGTGTGTGAACTTTTCTCTACATGAAATAAACTTTTATCTTCGTGAAAGTGCGTGAACTTTGCTGCACTATAATTTATCATATGAGATGAGTGGGTTGCCATCAAGTACAACATATGTATCATAATGCCAACAGAAAAACCCCTTTTTTTAGTGCAAAAATTTTCAAAATGTAAAAATTGCTCCAAATTTCTTGAAATTTGGGCTGGACCTTCTCTGTCAAGAGCTATGATGGGCCAAGGATGCCTCAGCCAATATCCAGAGTTGATCATGCTCTTTTTGCCTCTTTTTCCTTTTGGATGCCTTCCTTAGTTTTGCCTTCAAATTCCTTATTTGGGCCTTGCAAACCTTGTTCCGTGCCATGTAGTGGAAAGCCATGTGTCTCAACAATGCTTTGTCCCTATCGGCCTTGTCCAGCAGTTTCTCTAAGTGTATTTTGACTCTCTCAAGCCAAGAATCCCGATCATCATTAATCTCTTGCTCCAATGAAGTGAACTTAATCCTCCTCCTTTGGGCAGCTTGGAGATTCTTGCGGATGTTTTGTAACTCCATGATTGCTTGTTGATCCTCAAGCTGCTTATTCCTCTGCTCCAAGTATTTCATAGTCCACTTAGCCCTCTCCAAGTCGAGGGACAAGGCTTTGATCTCTGTTTGTTGCTCTTGGATGATCTCTCTAAGATTTGCACTTTGTAGGTCCATGTCTGTAACATCATCCTGAACGAGAATGAAGTCAGTCTCTCGCTCACCTGAAGGCCCCTCGTCCTGCATTGGCCTCTTGCCTCTGTCCTATACCTCTGGTGTCGATGTCGAAAGCGAGGCCCCTTCCACCCCAGGTGGAGATAACACTCGCTTTGCTGCTACAAATAACTGTCTCGTGCCCTTCTGATAAGTAACGAAAACTGTCAGAGTAGCAGTGTGAGTCTCATGGCCTTCATGCTGATAGGAGGATCCACCTGTCTCATGCCTAGCCTCTGAAGGTCCCTATGAAGCTCTTAAAAAATCACGAGAGATGAAATCATCCCAAGTAATGCCCTGTAATCCAAGCTGATGAACCACCACAATTTTGATGAGAGAAAAATGGTAAATACTGTTGAACTGCCTTTTGGTGATGTGGTTGATCTCTGTCACCAAGGGGAGAATAGTGAAACGAGGGACTGTTAGGAGAGGGGAAAACTAGTGGGAAATTTGGGAATGTTGGGATAGACTTAGGTAGGGAGGTATAAGATATTATGGGAGTTTATGTATAGGGTTAGGAATTTTGTATAGGGTTAGGGTTTGAGGTTTTGGGAAAGGGAATTTTGGGAGAAGGAACTAATGAGCTTAGGGGTATAGAGAAACTTAGGAAATGATAAAAACAAGGGACCAATGGGATGAGGGAGTGAATTTTGGTGACAAAACAGTGATTTTGAAACCCTAGCAGCAAGTTTCCTTGAGGTAGTTTAGGAGGTAGGGTTTGATGCTTTTGTTTTAATCATCACCATCCATTAACCACCAAATCCTAGCACAAAATTGGATGAAACACAAAGATGGAGAATCTAGCTGGCAACTCCGTGCGATTTATTGGCAATTTGGAATGATTCTTAGCAGTCTTAGGCCTTTTGCTGTGTGCGTCGCGCAGCATGCCTAATGTGTCGTGTGTTCCCAGCGCACCGCGCCCATGTTTTTTTTCACTAGGTTCTGAGGCCCAATGCACTGCGTCAAATGAGTGCACCACACCTCCTGCCCAATTCGCCATGTCGACCGATTTTCTCCCAATTTCACCCAATTTCTCACTTGCTCCTCAAACTTGCTCTCTCTTGCTTCTGTTTTGCAAATGAGCTTTCCAAATGAAGGCATTACTTATAAACCAAGAGCTTTTAGGATTTTAGCTCATGAAATCCACTTTTACAATGTTTCCAAATTGACTTGATTTCAAACTCTGTTTTCATTGTTTCCTTTGATTTTTGACTAAAATGATGAACCTCTTGGCAATTTTTGCATGGATTATGGCATTGGATTTCGGAAAAGGATGACCAGGGCTACACTGAAGAACTTGAAAAACCTTAAAAAATTACATAATATTTATTACAAAGGACAAAACGACAATTTTCCTCAAAACAAAGTTTTGAGGAAAAGTCATGATCAAAGATTGCGATGATGAAACTTGCGATGAAAACTTATTTGGAAACCTACCTCATGCGTCTGCTGGTATTATTTGATATTTTGAAGACTAAATTTGTGAAACCCTAGACCTAAGACTATTTGCTAACTAAAATACCATCCATGACTGTAAATGACTGTAAAACAGATACAAACAAACACAAACCAGCAGATACATAATCACGAGGGACATGAGTAAAAAGACCCTTCCTACCATCAGAGGATGGCATGCCCCTAACGGAATGCAGATGAATGGACTGAATGAGACACCTAAAGATGAAATGCAATAAGCGAAATGATCTCTGATGGAGGGATGAGCAGACCGACTCTAACATTGGCTCCAATGGGGATGGTGGCTCCTTGGAGGTGCCAAGAACTGTAGATCTCTGGGAGAGCAAACAATGCCTTCATCCATTGGGAAATGGAGTCAAACATCATGCAGGTTGACTCTGACTCAAAACTAAAACTAAAAAATGTAAGAAAACAAAACATGACTATATCATAACTAACAAACTGGAAAGATGCTCATATTTGAGCTTATTCATCAAACCTACTCTAACTGTTCTTTTCACCACCCGATCAAGTGAAATGGAACAACCAATGCAACCACGTAAGTATCCTGGCTGGTATTTGATTTCTTCCCAAATGCTTTCTGATGCGTCGGAAAAGGGAAGAATCGAAAGGCAACTCCCATGGAAACTTGGAATCAAGTTGACTGCTGATAAACTTACAAAGCATGAATTGACTGGATGACTTCAAGAATACTGTGAAAGGATCTTCATAAACATCGCTATTGATTTCCATTAACACATTACTACTCTGGTCCAAGTAATCTTCATAGTTGAATATTAAGATTTTCCTCACATCTGTGTTGTCTTTCTTTGGTGATAGCAGCAGGCTGTCAAAAGGATCCTGAATTTCGTGAATAACCAAACTCTGTTGCTGATTCCAAACAGAACAAAAGTCTCCTTTATCAATCTCCTCATATGACTGGAAACCTTGGTATGGTCTAAGCAATGAACAATCTGTTAAACAAGACAATGAAGGTGACTTTTGAATAAGATTATTATCAACATTATTTTCTGGCACATGGTTAGCTAATGTGGAAGAACTTTTACAACAAACATCATCCAACACACGAGCAATAGGATCATCAAAAATTTGAGAAGACTGTTGCGATGTATCCATTAAAATTGTATCACATCCTACTGGCTGTTCATCTTTTCCTTTAGAGATATTACGAAGATTCTACTTTATAAACTAAAATGCTTCGAAACAAAAGGGTACAGAATCCCCTTGCATCATTAGATCATGTATTTCAGATTCCACGCCTTCATCTGTAATTTGACCTTCAATTGTGTTTGGTGGCTGCAAATCTGGTGCTAGGGAGGGTTTTGTATCCAAAATGATTGCATCAATCATTTCAGGGGAAGATTTTTCATTAACAACTTGCTCAAGAATTTCGCTATCTGTCTCATCCTCCACATTAAAACTGAGAGATTGTTGATTTCCTACAGGCTGCTCATTTGAAGGTTTACTATGCAATTGACCCTTCAAAAACTGAAATGATTCAAAATAGAAAGGTAGGGAATCTTCTTGCATCATCTGATCATATGTGCCAGCTTCCATGTCTTCATCTGCAACTTGACAATCAATGGCATTTGGGGACTGCAAATCTGAATATGAGAAGTCTGGAACAAGGTTTTCATTACCCTCAAGATGGTCCAAATCAAGACTTGTTGACAGTTGATTTCTAATTGCATGAATGTTGTCTCTGATGAACTGAAATGAATCAAAACAAAAAGGCAAAGATCCTTCACTTACTTCAAAATTTGTTGCACTTTCCTCATCATTGTCATAGCTGATATGCATCAGTTGATCACTATACTCAAGCTGCTGAAAGTGAACTTCTTCCTCCCACAAACTAGCTGCTGATTTGTCTGCAAGTTTAGCTTCTGTTTGGAGAACATAATCATCATCATACTGATCAAACTGAGGCAAATCATCAGTATAAAACACATGATCAAGCATACATGTCATATCAACAAATATTTCTTCTCCAAGATGATCTATAAGACAATCATTATTAGATCTATGACAACTGGGATAATAAAGAAAATATTTTGGATCAACAACTAGTTCTTCTTCAATTAGCGAGCCATGGGCTTGAACACTATACTCATTCCTTGTGGCAATCTTTTGCAGCATCTCTTCTACTGCACTTACCAAAATGTCGAGCTTTACTTCTAAAGATGTCAATTCCTCCGGATCTGTGTTTTTCATCTCTTCTTCCTTCAACTTTGCCCTTCGGATCAACAAATGAGCCTCTACATCTACTGCATTGTTCTACATCTCTTCAAGTGTTGCAAGGTTTCTTTCTCTCTGCTGAAACTCCATTTCCAGATCAAAGACACCCGGATAGTGCATGAGAGAAGATCTAGGAGAAGGCCTTATATCAACTGGCATTGAACAATAAACTTGGTTAAATCTGGCAGAAAACGGTTGTACTGTCTCCCCTGGTTGTCTTTTCAGTTGGTTATACTCTTCTAGAATCAAGAAAGGGTTCTGTCTGATCACCCACCTATCGAGGAAAACTTTGACCAACTGCTGGAAATCTGAGATGCTCGCATCAGGCAGGGTTTTGAACCAACTCTTCAAAGAAAGAGCAAAAAGCCTAATACTAACATCTTCGTTATCAACTTCAAAAAGGTCTAGAAAAGTTTCAACATTCTGCACATATCTCTTGGCAGTGATATTGTCGCGTTCACCATCAAATCTTGGTAGATATAGATCATGATTTTTAGGGAAAGCATGGGATATAGGAGGTAAAATCAAAGGCTTGTATCGATCTGGAATTTTACAAGGTGTAGGAGTATGTACAGAAGGTTTAGAATCAGTCTTGGTCTCTTTAAGCTCATCATTTTGAAGACAGTCATCACAAGATTTAGAAAAAGGGTCTTGATCAAGCTTAAAGGCATGCAAATCTTTGGTATTTGCAATCTTCAAAGGGAAGGAATCAAATGCAGGCCGAGGATCTCTTCTCAAACATAGTATACTTTGCAAAGCCTTCTTGACATTCTCGGGAAAAGAGAAGAAATAATTTACAACAAAGAACAAAATGTCTTGGATGAAATTCCAACTTGAATACCTGATCTGTCCATATTGTCCTTTCATGTTTTTGCTGGTCTGGTTCATCCTCTAGTGGAGTCTTTGGATCTGATCTCGAAACTGATTTGGAATCGCCAGGTGAATGATTTCAGCCTTGCTGTGTCTAATCATTATTCACCATCAACAATCAGATCTAACTTTGATACATGTACTGGGGTGATCGTTTAGATCAAATGTTTAGTTTATAAACTAGACCAGAGATTGACTGAAGTAGCTTTCATCTACTTTCGCTAATGCAAATCAAGAGCATTTCGAAGGCTACCTGGCTAAGTTCAGGCTCCGTCTATAGTCTACAAAGCCAAACAATGAAAATAAAATTTCTTCCCCAGTGGAGTCGCCACTATGTTAGAGCCTAGATTTACCTCAGGCTGGAAAGGTAAGATTCTAGGTCCACATCAAACCATGCTCAGCCTCGTAGCTAGCCCTACAAGGACAGGAGAGGGCTCTATCCAAGTCAATCTCAGCAAAAGATAATCGATGGGTCTTGAGATGAATGAAATAAAAACTAATTTTAGGCTAGGTATGAAGTGCAAGGATTTTATTTGAGCTTTTTAGGGGTTTTTTGTTGGAAAAAGGGAAAGGCAAATTTGGGTCCGGGGATGAGGCCAAATTTTTGCAGAGCTCCAGTTGGGGCAAGGTAGGCAGTAGTTTTGTTGCTTTAGATAAAATGAATGGATAGAAAAGACTGCTGAGGAGCTGAAGAGGGCAAGAGGTTGCAATAATCCTCTCCAAACAGATGAAAACATGTAAAACTAAACAAAAGTTTAAGGCAGAGCACAACAAGCCAATGAATTCTACCTTTGTCACTCAATTTGTTTAATTGCAGAAGCAAAGAGAAGGGAAATGGCATACATGAAACATCAATGAAATTACAATTGCATGAAGAAAAACACCATCAAAACACAGAGCTACAAGGATCCCAACAAGTGCTGCAAAACCTTGGTCTTTCCTTTGCCAAAAATGCAGAAATTAAATGTACAATGGAGTGCCAAGCAATCCCAAGTGTCCAACCCTGAAAAAGACTCAGAAAATACATGATATAGACCATCCTAACCCATTCCCATGCCTCTAGGGGTCGAGCTCATCATTCTAGGAGCTGTTTCAACCAATTCTAAACAAGGTACTGAAATCTAGGCAATCAAACAACTTGCCTCTATATGGAAGGAAACTGATTCATTCATTTAATTTCACTTTTTAGTGAATGAATCCTCTAGAACAAGTAAATATGTGCCAAAATTACATCATAGTCATCAATTTGCATCAAGATAGATCAATAATTACATCAAAAATAAAAACTAGTCGAAATTTGCCGAATTTCTAAGCTGAAGGGTGAAAAATAGGCCAAAATCCTAAATGCGCTGCGCCTGATTCTTTATGTGTCACACCAATTTGGAGCTGATTTTGAGGCCCTTCGTGAAATCCAAATTGAGCTCATGATAGCGCGTTCGAAAGCCCTATCTATCTACGTTCTAACCCAAGTGGAATTTCTAGATTTGGTGTCCATTTGCCCCTCCAAATATCCAATCTCCCAAGACTGCTTCCTGTGTGTCAAAATAGGGGCAGTGAGGTCATTTTTTGAGTGTTTTTGACCTCTTTGAGGACCCAAAAATTGCCCAAATTTCTTGGCCATGAACAAGCATCCATAATTTATCATGAAAAATCCAGAAATGCAAAGTTTTTTGGATTTAGAGCTCTCTAGCAAAAGCGCGCGCCACGTGGCGCGACGCATAGGGAGAAAAACCCTGTTTTTTAGTGCGAAAATTTTCAAAATGCAAAAATTGCTCCAAATTTCTTGAAATTTAGGCTGTACCTTCTCTATCAAGAGCTATGATGGGCCAAGGATGCCTCAGCCAATATCTGGAGTTGATCATGCTCTTTTTGCCTCTTTTTCCTTTTCGATGCCTTCCTTAGTTTTGCCTTCAAATTCCTTATTTGGGCCTTGCAAACCTTGTTCCATGCCATGTAGTGGAAATCCATGTGTCTCAACAATGCTTTGTCCCTATCGGCCTTGTCCAGTAGTTTCTCGAAGTGTATGTTGACTCTCTCGAGCTAAGACTCCCGATCATCATTAATCTCTTGCTCCAATGAAGTGAACTCAATCCTCCTCCTTTGGGCAGCTTGGTGATTCTCGCGGATGTTTTGTAACTCCATGATTGCTTGCTGATCTTCAAGCTGCTTGTTCCTCTGCTCCAAGTATTTCATAGTCCACTTAGCCCTCTCCAAGTCGAGGGACAAGGCTTTGATCTCTGTTTGCTGCTCTTGGATGATCTCTCTAAGATTTGCACTTTGCAGGACCATGTCTGTAACATCATCTTGAACGAGAATGAAGTCAGTCTCTTGCTCACTTGAAGGCCCCTCGTCCTGCATTGGCCTCTTGCCTCTGTCCTGTACCTGTGGTGCCGATGTCGGAAGCGAGGCCCCTTCCACCCCAGGTGGAGATAACACTCGCTTTGCTGCTGCAAATAACTGTCTCGTGCCCTTCTGATAAGTAACGAAAATTGGCATAGTAGCAGTGTGAGTCTCATGGCCTTCATGCTGATAGGAGGATCCACCTGTCTCATACCTAGCCTCTGAAGGTCCTTGTGAAGCTCTGAAAAACTCACGAGAGATGAAATCATCCCAAGTAATTCCCTGTAATCCAAGCTGATGAACCACCACAATTTTGATGAGAGAAAAATGGTAAATACTGTTGAATTGCCTTTTGGTGATGTGCTTGATCTCTGTCACGAAGGGGAGAATAGTGAAACGAGGGACTGTTAGGAGAGGGGAAAACTAGTGGGAAATTTGGGAATATTGGGATAAACTTAGGTAGGCAGGTATAAGATATTATGGGAGTTTATGTATAGGGTTAGGAATTTTGTATAGGGTTAGGGTTTGAGGTTTTGGGAAAGGGAATTTGCGAAAGGGAATTTGGGAAAGGGAATTTTGGGAGAAGGAATTAATGAGCTTAGGGGGATAGGTAAACTTAGGAAATGATAAAAACAAGGGACCAATGGGATGAGGGAGTGAGTTTTGGTGACAAAACAATGATTTTGAAACCCTAGCAGCAAGTTTCTTTGAGGTAGTTTAAGAGGTAGGGTTTGATGCTTTTGTTTTAATCATGACCATCCATCAACCACCAAAGCCTAGCACAAAATTGGATGAAACACAAAGACGAAGACTCTGCCTGGCAAATTCGTGCGAGTTATTGGCAATTTGGAACAATTCTTAGTAGTCTCGGGCCTTTTGCTATGTGTGCTGCGCAGCATGTCCAATGCACCGCGCCTTCCCAGTGTGTCGCGCCCGTGTTATTTTGCACTGGGTTTTGAGGCCCAATGCGTCGTGCTGGATGAGTGCGCCATGCCTCCTGCCCAGTGTGCCGCACCGACCGATTTTCTCCCAATTTCACCCAATTTCTCACTTGCTCCTCAAAGTTGCTCTCTCTTGCTTCTCTTTTGCAAATGAGCTTTCCAAATGAAGGCATTACTTATAAACTAAAATCTTTTAAGATTTTAGGTCATGAAACCCACTTTTACAATGTTTCCAGATTGACTTGATTTCAAACTCTGTTTTCGTTGTTTCCTTTGATTTTTGACTGAAATGATGAACCTCTTGGAAATTTTTGTAGGGATGATGGCATTGGATTTCAGGAAAGGATGACAAGGGTTGCACTGAAGAACTGTAGAACTTGAAAAACCCTAAAAAATTACATAATATTTATTACAAAAGACAACATGACAATTTTCCTCAAAACAGAGTTTTGAAGAAAATTCATGATCAAATATTGCGATGATGAAACTTGCGACGAAAACTTATTTGGAAACCTCCCTCATGCGTCTGCTGGTATTATTTGACATTTTGAAGACTAAATTTGCGAAACCTTGTACCTAAGACTCTTTTCTAACCAAAAGACCATCCATGACTGTAAATGACTGTAAAACAGATACAAATAAACACAAACCAGCAGATACATAATCATTAGGTACATGAGTAAAAAGACCCTTCCTACCGTCATAGGATGGCATGCCCCTAACGAAATGCAGATGAATGGACTGAATGAGACACCTAAATATGAAATGCGATAAGTGAAAGGATCTCTGACAGAGGGATGAACAGATTGACTCTAACACATCTTAAAACAAAATCATTTGAACACATACTCATATTATGCAATTCATCAAACTTTCAACCAACTTGCAAGGATACCATGTTAAATAAATCAACTAGATGACATAATCAAATCATCAAGCACCAAATATAAGACATAAGCGAGCTCATACCTTATCGATCTCAGGGAAGGCTATCTTTTATGCACGACCAATCTAGTTAGCATGATATAACTTCACAACATATCAACTAAAACATAAATAAGATCATGATATCCAAAACAATCACTAACTAACATGTTCACATCCTAACTCATAAACAATTATCATTTATGTGTAGCAATCACATATGTACAATCGGTCTAAATTAGTATGATACCAAATCACAAATATCTAAGCTCATACTTGAATATCACAACCATAACCCTTTGCATAGGCCAATCTAGGTTAACGCAATACATATAACGTCAAGATCTTCAATGCAATGAACATAACCATCACGCATATGGCCAATCCAAATTAGAACATCAAGATCTCAATGAGATAACCCTAATCATCAAGTTAATAGCATATAACAACAATAAACTATATACCATCCTCATTAAAAACATATAACCTAATCATCAGGTTATCTAATGTAAAACAAAAATAGCAATGTACACAACCACATGTTACTATCATTCCTGACTATCTGACACATGTGCATATGACTATACTAATCAACTATCATTTATCATGAATGGAACCATAACATCAAAAGACATGTACATAAAGTTAATGCATATAAAAATCCTTGACATACATACTTGCATTCCAAACATACCATACCTATATGATGATTTGATCTTACCCCAAAGTCCAATGTTGCAACCTCATTATGATGATCTACATTTCCTACTCTATCTCGGACAACACATTAGTATCATAACATACCAATATCACCCTGATGACATAAATTGCATACCATGACTTCAGAAGGCATGGTTGACCTACTATTCATGCATAACCATAACCAATATCATTCATGCATGACAACTGCATATAGACATATAACACATGAGTACCAAACCATATACACGTCATTCTAGCTGGATTCCAATCATCAATGCATGACCATTTCAACTTCACAAACCATGACCTCATGCATGAAAACAACCATTACTCCATTGTACACATTTCCACATGCAACCATCAACATGCATAAGCAATGCCTAATCAACTACACATATGCATGAATGCATGTATTCGAGCATGAGTGATCAATTCTTGTAACCAACCTACAATAATCATACATGTAATCAAACATACAAGAATGCAACCTAACATACAAGGATGTAATCAAGCATCATATAATCATGTAACCAGTCATATACCTGTGACGATGCATTCCACAAAATCAAATCAAGTTCCTCATGACAACCTTACTACAATCATGATCAATCATTATGCAATGCAACAAGCACATGGAATGAAAGTGTAAGAGACACACATGCAACTGACATGCATGCATGACCAAGCACCTTCACCTAAGGAGAGTGCAACCACACACTCATAACACTATGTGGTATTCGATATGACCAAAGATAGTGCAACCCACTCTGATACTACTCTGTAGCACCCTCCTCCCAGATCTACCCAAGTAACCATGCCAACTGGGTAAACATGCGATGAGAGGCTACTATGATTGAATTTGACCTCCTATGTGACCTTAAGGAAGTGGAATCGATGTAACACATCAACCAACCAATCCACATCAGCAACAGAACCCCAAGGAGGCATGTCAACCACTTATAAATCCTATCCCTGGGTCCCACTGACGTTCTGGACATCTTAGGCCTCAGTCGCTCCCATCCTATAAGAAAGAGAGCATCAAGAAACCCAAATTCTCTCTCACAGGCTTGCCTGCCAGCGACCAGAGACTAAATTTGTTAGTGCTATGCCAACGACTCTAGCATTTGAGCCACTTTTTTAGGCCTAGAGCCCATGTCACTTCCTAGAATGGAATGATAACTCAAGAAAAGTGAAAGAACAAGGAAACAATGATGCAAAAGAAATAAGTTGAACATGACCTCAATGCTTAAGTAGTTCTTGATGCTTTTGTATAAAATTCTCATCCTCTCATGTGGAATCTTCAGCGGGTAAGTTCTTCCACTTGATGAGATACTCTGAAATTGATCGATTTCGTAGCTGTCGAGTTCTTGTTTCTGTGACTGCTTCAAGATCCAATATGATTTTTCCTTCCACTTCAAGTTATATAAATATTGTTTGAACTAGGAGCTTGTCACCTATAACCTTCTTTAAACATGAAACATGGAAAACTGGGTGCACTCGGGAAGCTGCAGGAAGCTCCAATTTGTATTCCATAGTACCAATCTTTTGCAACACCTTGTATGGACTGTAATACTTTGGTGATAATTTATTATGCTTCTTAGCTTGATTTAGAGACATTTTTTTATATGGTTGTAGTGGTAGGAATACCGAGAGACCTACATCAAAACTTATTTTGCTGTGATGTTGATCTGCATGTTGTTTCATTCTATTCTGCGCCAAAGTGAGGTTATCCTTTAAGAGTTGGAGAACTTGTTGTTGATGCTCAATGTGATCTTCCACTGCTTGAACCTTAGAATTTTCTCTTTAATATGATGTGATGGATGGTGGATGATATCCTTAAAGTGCCATAAATTGGGTCATTTTTGCAATAGTATGGAAGGAAGTGTTATATGACCATGCAGCCAGAGGCAACCATTTGACCCATTGTGTTGTTTATCAAAGACAAAGCAATGAAAATATCCTTCCAGACATTTGTTTACTATCTTAGTTTTCCCATGAGATTGAGGATGATAAGATGATCTATGAGCTAACTGAGTACTGAGACAAGAAAATAATTATGTCCAAAAATTTTCAGTGAAAATGGGATCTCTGTCGCTTCCAATAATCTTTGTGTTTCCATGTAGCTTTTGAATTGTTTCAATAAATGCAATAGAAACTGTACTGGCTTTAAATGGATGAGATAATGCACAAAAGTGTGCATACTCGATAAGTTTGTCAACTACCACCATGATGACACTCTTTCCTTCAGACTTGGGTAAATATACAATAAAATCCATTGAAACCTCCTCCCAACATTGGCTTGGAATGGATAAAGGTTGTAATAGACCTGGGGTCTTAATTGTTTCAACTTTATTTTGTTGGAAAACCAAGCATTCTGCCACAAAATTTTGAATATCTGATTTAAGGCCATCCCAAAACAATTCCTTCTTAACCTTGTGGTAAGTTTTCAAAAATCTTGAGTGCCCTCCTAAGGGAAAAGTGTGCAATTCCATAAGAATCTTTTGTTTGAGTTGGGAATTCTTACACAGGTATAAATGATATTTGTACCATAACAAATCATTTTTCTAGCTAAATGTATAATTAGATGTACTCGGATCTTGTTGTAACTTTTGAATGAGTGCCCACACTTCTTCATCATTCTTCCATTCATCCCTTGCTTCATTTATCCAATCTAGTTGGATAATAGAAATGGCACAAAGCAATGCTTCCACATCCTCATCCTTTCTTGAGAGTGCATCTCCACAACATTTTACTTCCCTTTTTTGTAGATGATTTCAAAGTCATAACCCAACATCTTTGTGACCCATTTTTGCTGCTCTTCTGAAGATAATGTTTGTTCTAAAAAGTATTTAAGACTATCATGATCTGTTTTTACCTTGAAGTATCTTCCTATTAGGTAGGGTCGCCATTTCGTAAGTGCCTGTAGTATTTCCAACATTTCCTTCTCATAAATAGCTTTGTGTAAATACTTTCCTTTGATTAGACTACTTTCGAAAGAGATGGGTCTTTATTCTTGCATTAAAACAACACCAATTCCATTTCTTGAGGCATCACATTGCACAATAAAGGATTTTGTGAAGTCCAGTGTAGCTAAGACTAGTGCTTGGAACATTGCCTCTTTATGATGTTCAAAGGCCTTTGTTGCTTATGGAGTCCACGAAAATTCATCTTTCTTCAATAATGTTGCTAGAGGTGCTACTATTCTCCCATAATTCTTAACAAAGTTGTGATAATACCTTGTCAACCTGAGAAATCCTCGCAGATGCTTTATGGATGTGGGGATTTTCCATTCCTTTATGGGTTTAATTTTTCTAGGGTCTACCTTAACAACTTCATGAGATACAATATGACCAAGATATTCCACCTCTTGTACTCCAAAGAAACATTTGGAGCTTTTTGCATATAATTGTTTCTCCTCCAATAGTTTGAGTACCCTATCAACATGTTGAACATGATTCTTCCAAGACTTTTTGTAGATTAGTATATCATCAAAAAATACTAACAAAAATTTTCTAAGGAAGGGTTTGAAAATGGAGTTCATCAAACCTTGAAATGTAGAAGGTGAACTGGTAAGGCCAAAAGGCATGACCAAAAATTCATAATGACCCTCATGAGTTCTAAATGTTGTTTTCAGAGTGTCTTCAGTCTTCATTCTGATTTGATGATATCTTGAATGAAGATCCAACTTGGTGAAGTAAATTGATCCATGAAATTCGTCCAATAATTCATCAATGATAGGAATGGTAAATTTATCTTTAATAGCGAGCTTGTTGACCTCCCTATAATTCAGCCACATGCGCCATGATCCATCCTTCTTGTGAACCAATACTATTGGAGTAGAGAAAGAACTTTCACTAGGTTGAATTATATATGCCTCTAGCATTTATGTAACCATACATTCAATTTCACTTTTTTGGGCATAGGGATATCTATAAGACCTGATGTTTGGAGGAATGCTTCCTATAATCAAATGAATAACATGATAATGATCACGAATAGGTGGGAGGCCTTTGGAAGTCTCAAATACCTTGGAATGATTTTCCAAGACTTTTTGGAGATCTGGAGAAATAGATGATTTCGATGTGGGAACCTCTAGAAAACATAATTGTGCAATTATGCCTCGTTGTTCTTTATTTAGAAGCTTTCTCATTCGATTAGAGTTGATTATATTTCTTAGTTTCCCTACGATATCCCTTAATTCAACTTCCTTTCCTTCTGAACAAAATTTCATGAAAAGTTCTTGAAATTTAAAAGCTATTGTAGCCATTGAACTCCTAGTACAACATCAACACCACCCATTGGAATGGAAAGCATTGGGCTATTCAATACATATTCTCCCATGGATAGCTTGATATTATGGCACTTTGCAAAGCAATTTATGGTTCCTCCACTTCCAACCATCACTTCACACTTTGGTGCTGGATATAGGAAGCAATTCAATTCCTTGGCTATCTTACAATGAATAAAATTATGGGTACTTCCTGAATCAATCAACACTATTACTTTTTTATTCTTGATATGTCCTTCTATCTTGATAGTTTGAGTGGTAATTCCATCCAATGCATTACAAGATATGGTTGGATTCATTTATTCTTTCTCTAGGGTTTGTTCATGGTGTATATCCTCTTCTTTTGATGTTTCTTGTTCCTTTTCTTCCTCCTCTTCACAGTTTATGTAAAATAATTTCTTCTTAGCACACTTATGCCTTTTAGTGTATTTGCTATCACAACTATAACAAAGCCCTTTTTCTCTTTTTTCTTCCAATTTTTGTGGTGTCAACCTTGTAGGTTGTGGAAGGCTAGGGGCAACAACACTTCCATATTTAGAGTTGTGAGTGGTAGGCTTCTTGGTTGCCATAATTTTTCTTTCCATTTTTCTTGCCAATCTGAATGCCTTCTCCAATGAATCAGGTTCCCAAAGGCTAACCTCATGTTGAATGTTATCCTTTAAATTCCTTATGAACACATCAACCCTATGCTCCTCTGGAATATCTTTTACCCTTATATTCAATTTTTCGAAGTCCTCAATGTGCTCCATCATTGAACCCTTTTGTTTGAGATTTATTAATTGGCTAAAAAATGTGTCGCTCTTTGTATCGTCATAATGTGCTATCATTTCTTCTATAAAAATTGCCCAAGTGACAATTTTTTTATGAGAGAAAAGACATTGATACCATACAAATTGATTTGGTTCCAAATATAAAGTTGCAATGTGTACCTTTTGTGTGTTTTTCACATTACGCAGATTGAAATATTGCTCCATCTGTAGTATCCATGTTACGGGATCCTTTCCATCAAACTTCCTCATATCGATATTTGGAACATGATGGGTCTTCAATCCAATGTTAGAATATATGAAATCATGATTAAAATTTATTTTGTTCTCATCATGAGTTTCCTTTACTACCCTTTCACCGTTAGTAAGCATTTGTTGTAGCAAATTTATCAAATTTGTCTTCAAATATTCCATTTTTCCTCCCATCTTAGCTTCCACATCATTCATCTTAGCTTTCGTGCCTTTCTTTAAATCATCGATCTTAGCTTCCACGTCATTCATCTTAGCTTCCATGCCTCTCTTTAAACCTTCTATCTTATCTTCCACACCCTTCTTTAAACTATCCATCTTAACTTCTGTTACTTTTTGTGAGAGTTCATCTTGTTGCACTTGGTCTCATAAATTTGATATATCATGTTGTTGTTGGAATTATGATACAAGTGTTGTCCTTGATGGCAACTCACATAGATGACAGTTCACAGTGCAACAGGTTAAAAACAAAGGATTACAAATCAAACTCTAGAGATTGAAGAAAGATAATGGTTTAATAAATATACACTGGTTCACCTTATCCCAGTAGTGTATATACGTGGATCCACAGAACAAAATGCGTGTATACATATGCACACACTTTCACAAGAGGAAAAGCATGTATGAATTGGAAAATCAAGGAAATTCAAGAGTAAAGAATACCAAGGGTCAATACCATGGTATTAGCCCACAATATTGAGTGGAGTAATGACTATTTGATCATGTCCAATAATACCACTGGCTCTAAGTTTTGTTTTGGTCCAAGGTATTGAGAAAGGCCAAAAACTATATAAGGAGGAGAACATCAAAGGGCAAGGTGTGCAAGTGTAAGGGTTTCTCAAGAACACTTATATCTGAAGTATATTTTATGTTGCACGGGCTATGATTATGATATGATTTGAAATATTTTGTGCACCTTTAATTCAATGTTGAATCAGGATCATGAGACCTAAAATGACTTGTCATTGAATGATCTGATATTGGTTGGGCTAGATCTGATAACTAATACATGTTTTATTCTGTAAATGTTATGATCTGGGTATGATTGAAGTCTGGAATAGATGTGAAGTTTTAAGTTAGTATTTGCAGATCTATACGCTAGTTTGCCTTGGTGAATGTGCGTATGCACGTTGGTTCGGTACTTCAAAGTAGCGTATGCATTATGAAATATGATGTTTGAAGTTGCAGTTGGTTTTGGTTGTTGATGCAAAGTTCTAGGTTCTACTCTGTGTTCTAGTGATAGTGTTCTGAATGTTCAGATTTATTGATTGTGATTTTCTTTAGTGATGGGTGTTTAGTGATTGGTTGTATTGCATTGGTGATTGATTTTGAGCTTCAATGTTGTTGATGGGTCCAGTATGAAAATTAGATGAAATGTGGCCTTCATATTTTTGTGTTGTGTGCTAGGAGTATCCAATCTGAAAATTAATGAAACGTGGCCCTTGGAGGAAGATAGAAGGTCATAGCCTTCTGTAGGTTGGCACCTACATACTAGTAAACATATCAACTAGTACAAGATCTACGGGGTTGTAGCTCCCTTCCAGTAGAAGCCAGAGAACAAGAGAAGGTTGTAGCCTTCTGTAGGTGGGTTCCTGTGTACTGGTATGAGTCTGCACTAGTACAATATTGTAAACAGGGTTTTCTTATATTAAAAGAAGACAAAGACAACAACAGTATGTGGTTTTTCTCCTGCATTGGGTTTCCACATTAAATCTTGGTGTTCATGTGTGTTGCTTATGTGTGATTTCTCATTCTGATATTACTGCACATGGTTACCGTTTAAATGGTTAATTAAGTACTAATGCACTAATTAAATATCAACATATGATGAATTGTCTAAATCATAATTTTACTGGATATATGTTGGTTGCCTTAAGAACAATTGTGTGCACACGCGAGTTCCCTTCACTGAAGTAGCGTATATAAATTTGATTATGAAAAGAAAAAGTTAGTAAGTTAATAATACTGATTCACCACCTGCCCCCCAGTATTATTTCCAACAATTGGTATCAGAGTGGGTCCTCCAGAAGAAGCTTGATCGCTTGAAGGGAGATATTTCAAGATGAACAATCATGAA
Organism: Pinus taeda; assembly: GCA_000404065.3. Classification (NCBI taxonomy): domain Eukaryota; kingdom Viridiplantae; phylum Streptophyta; class Pinopsida; order Pinales; family Pinaceae; genus Pinus; species Pinus taeda. The sequence goes on along the minus strand of APFE030668817.1, from coordinate 97,784 downwards.
GGCATGGGATCTATTAGACCACCAATCTTCAATGGGAACAACTTGGTATATTAGAAAACATGAACCAGAGCTTATCTTCAGTCACTTGGAGCTAATGTTTAGGCAATTGTGGAAAGAGGATACCAATATCCAGCAGCAGTCCCCACGAATCCAACTAAAAATAAATCATATGAAATCAATGCCAACGTCATCAATTCTTTATTGGGAAGTCTATCAGAATCAAAATTCGTCAAATTCATGTAGTTCAACACAACCCAGGAAATATGGTACAGAATCATTCAGAGCTACGAAGGAGACTCCCAGGTAAAATGTGTTAAACTCCAAACTCTCAGAATCCAGTATGAAGCCCTCAAGATAAATAGTGATGAAAGTATTTCTAGTTATTTCTTATGAGTAGATGGGATTGTAAATCATATGAGAAATCTAGGTGAAGAAATAAAGGAGGCTACTATATTTGAGAAAATTTTGAGATCTTTGTCTTCTAAATTTGAGTCAAAAGTATCTGCCATTGAAGAAAACCAAGATCTACAATATGTTACTATTGTTCAACTTCATGGAATTTTAACTGCCTTTGAAATGAGGAAAGGATGTCCATCAGAAATCAAAGAAGATGCTTTCAAAGCTTCTACAAAAGGAAAAGAAAAGGGAGATCTCAAAGAATCAAGATATATATTAAAAGAAGAAGAGGTAAACTTTGTGAAGAAACTTCAGCGGGGTTCCAGAAGATTCAGAGCTAAGCTTCCCTTCAAATGTTTTGCTTGTTGAAGAGTTGGTCATTACACTGCTAAATGCCCTCATGACAAAGGAAAGATTTCTGCAGATGGTAATAAAAGTTATTATACTCATGAAGATAGTGAAGACATGTCTAATAGTGATGAAGATGAACAATATATTAAACTACTCATGGCATATGAAAATGATACCTTAGAAAATGAAGATTTCCTTAAATAAATCACTCAACTCAAAATCTGTTTGGCAAAAGAGGATATAGTCATAGACACAATGACACATCAACTCACTGAAAAGGACAAGCACAATGAAGTGTTAGAATGTGAAGTAGTAAGCCTAAGAAAAGAACTTGAGAAGACAAAAACTCTGAACCTTATATTTTCTAAAGGATTGGAAACATTAGATGAAATGATAAAAGTTCAACATTCTCCTCTTATAAAGACTAGTCTTGGTTTTCATGAAACTGTTGAAGGTGAATCTAGCTCAAAAGATGAGGCAAGGAACTTTAATGTAAAATTTGAAATGCTCAACAAGGAGTTAAGAGGTCAACCCCATCAACAACTAAGGAAATAAATACTTCAAAGAAAATCATTTCCTCCTAACTATGGAAGGGATAATCGGTTCTTTCCTCTGACAAATAATATTGAATGTTTTATATGTCATAATTTTGGACATGTTGCGGCCAGATGCAGAAGTAGAATGGTTCAATACCATCACATAGAAAGATCATCAGTTTCCGAGTAGTTTAAGGGATATTGTTTTTCTTGCAATATGTTTGGTCACAAAGCTATTGATTGCGATAGAAGGAATATGAAACATGTAAGATGTTATGCATGTAACAAATTTGGATATAAAAAGGAATGTAGGAGAAAATTTCGGCCACCATGCCAAAAGGAGAAAACATCATCACAATCCAAGGTATTGAAGAAGAAGGAATTGTTGCCAGAAAGATGTGGCATAACTCAGTATACAGACATAACAGACTCAAGGGGAGCTGAAAGTGTAAAAATTCTATATTCCAATTCTCATATGCAATTATTATGAAGACAAGTCACCTATATACAAGATTTAAAAGCTGCACGGTTGTGTATATGGTGTTTTGAGGAAAAAGAAATGGGACAGACTCAGGAAAAGGGGTCTGATATGGTTCAATCAATTATAAATTATCTTTTCTGTTCTAATTGATAATGATTACAGCCTGTTGATGATATGTGGAAGTGTTTTTGGCCCTCATAAGCTGTTAATAATTTGAAGAATAACTGGTTGATGATGATGCCTTGATGATTCTTACTAACAAATGAAATGATCACCTCTGATGGTGAACAGCTGGCACAAGCTTAGGGGAGCATATGCTTCTAATAATGCATTGTTGGCATTATATTAGAAGACCTCGGTACATGATGATGCCTATATTTGTTGATCCACATAGTTGTTTTGATTCAAATGACTCTTTTGATGATGGACATTTATAGGTTGTTGATCCTGATGTTGCTGATAGATTCTTATGGTGCAGCTCATATATGGTGTATGATAGTTGCTGATGACTATCAGCAACTATTAATCTATTTTATTTTTTAC
>APFE030668817.1:65127-94447 GCA_000404065.3 Pinus taeda | reverse complement strand
GGAATAATAATATTAATTAGAATATTAATAAGGTAGTAAGGTCCTTCGGTCAAAATTAGACGTTAATTGGTTTTAGCTGTTGGAATCTCTGATCGAACTATTTAAAGTGCTGGATTAGATCTGTCTCCTCAACTTGTCCTGACGATGAACCACACTAGTTGGTTCGAAACGCGTTGGCAAATGTCTTACCTAATGTGATTTACGCCGAAATCTTCTTATAACTATTTTTAGTCCTTGTTATAAATTTCATGTATATCATTTGATGTAAAGGTCATGTAAGGACCTACGATGTAACCCCACTATGCATGGGAAGGATGATGTAATAATTGCAAATTTTTTAATCATGTATGAGCATTTGGTATATCCCCACTTGGTTGGGTGATTGATGTATGTATGAGTCATTGATGATATGAAGTTCATATCCACTTAGTTGAGTGGTAGAGTCATGTACTTCATTTCACATCCATCAGAGATTCTGGTAAAATCTCAGGGGAACATGATCATAGAATTCAACATGTGCAAAGAATCCCTATTGGGGAGAATATCTCGGTCCACCCTTTTCCCTTGATGTCAAAGGGGGGGAGTATCTTGGTGTTGTGGTTTCCATCAAATCCAAAGGGGGATATTGTTGGAATTATGATATGGGTATTGTCCTTGATGGAAACTCACATAGATGATTGTTCACAGTGCAACAGGTTAACGACAAAGGATTACAAATCATACTCCAGAGATTGAAGAAAGAGAATGGTTTAAGAAGTATACGCTAGTTCACCTTGTCCAAGTAGCAATTACATGCAGGTCCACAGAACAAATGGTGCATATATGTATGCACACACTTTCATAAGAGGAAAAGCGCGTATGAGTTGGAAAATCAAGGAAATTCAAGGGTAAACAATACCAAGGGTCAATACCATGGCATTAGCCCACAATATTGAGCGGAAAAACAACTATTTGATCCTGTCCAAGAATACCACATGTTCTAAGTCTTGTTTTGGTCTAAGGTATTGAGAAATGCTAAAAACTACATAAGGAGGAGAAGATCAAAGGGCTAGGTGTGCAAGTGTAAGGGTTTCTCAGGAATACTTCTATCTGAAGTATACTTTATGTTGCAGGGGCTATGATTATGATATGATTTGAAATATTTTGTGCACCTTGAATTCAATGTTGGATTAGGATCATGAGACCTGAAATGACTTTTCTTTAAATGATTTGATATTGCTTGGGCTAGATATGATTGTTAACACATGTTTTATTTTGTAAATGTTATGATCTAGATATGGCTGAAGTATGGAATAGCTGTGAAGTTTTAATTTAGTATTTGCATATATATATGCTAGTTTGCATTGGTGAATGCATGTACACAAAGTGGTTCAGTATTTCGAAATAGTGTATACATTATGAAATATGATGTTTGAAGTTGCAGTTGGTTCTGGTTATTGATGCAGAGTTCTGGGTTCTACTCTGTGTTCTGGTGACAATGTCTTGAATGTTTAGATTGATTGATTGTGATTTGCTTCAGTGATGATGGGTTTTTAGTGATTGGTTGTATTGCAATGCTGATTGATTTTGAGCTTCAATGTTGTTGATGGGTCCAATATGAAAATTGGATGAAACGTGGCCTTCATATAGTGTTGTGTACCAGAAGTATCAAGTATAAAAATTAATGAAACATGGTCCCTGAAGGAAGAGAGAAGGTTGTAGCCTTCTGTAGGTCAGTGCCTACGTACTAGTAAACATTTTGGCTAGTACAAGAGCTATGGGGTTGTAGCTCCCTTCCAGTAGAAGCTGGAGAACAAGAGAAAGTTGTAGCCTTCTGCAGGTGGGTGTCTACGTACTAGTATCAGTTTGCACCAGTACAAGATTGTGAACAGGTTTTTATTATATTAAAAGAAGACAAAGACGACAACAACAGGTGGTTTTTCTCCCGCATTGGGGTTCCACCTTAAATCGTGGTGTTCATGTGTGTTGCTTATGTGTGATTTCTTTTTATGTTATTACTGCACATGGTTACTGTTTAAATGGTTAATTAAGTATTGATGCATTGATTAAAGATCAACATATGATGAATTAACTAAATCATAAGTTCACTGGATATACGTTGGTTTCCTTGAGAATAGTTCTGTGCACACACGAGCTACCTTCGTTGAAGTAGTGTATATAAATTTGATTATGAAAAGAAAAAGTTAGTAAGTTGATAATATTGATTCACCCTCCCCCCCCCCTCTCAGTATTATTTCCAACAATTGGTATCAGAGCAGGTCCTTCAGAAGAAGCTTGATCACTTGAAGGGATATATTTCAGGATGAACAATCACGAAGGCATGGGATCTATTAGACCACCAATATTCAATGGGAACAACTTGGTATATTAGAAAACACGAACTAGAGCTTATCTTCAGTAACTTGGAGCTGATGTTTGGGCAATTGTGGAAAGAGGATACCAATATCCAGCAGCAGTCCCCATATGGAAATCTGGGTGAAGAAATAAAGGAGGCTACTATAGTTGAGAAAAGTTTGAGATATTTGTCTTCTAAATTTGAGTCAAAAGTATCTGCCATTGAAGAAAAGCAAGATCTACAATATGTTACTATTGTTCAACTTCATGGAATTTAACTGCCTTTGAAATGAGGAAAGGAGGTCCAATAGAAATCAGAGAAGCCGCTTTCAAAGCTTCTGCAAAAGGAAAATAAAAGGGAGATCTCAAAGAATTAGGATATATATCAGAAGGAGAAGAGGTAAACTTTGTGAAGAAACTTCAACGGGGTTCCGGAAGATTCAGAGCTAAACTTCCCTTCAAATTTTTTGCTTGTGGAAGAGTTAGTCATTACATTACTAAATGGCCTCATGACAAAGGAAAGATTTCTGCAGAAGGTAATAAAAGTTATTATACTCATGAAGATAGTGATGGAATTTCTAATAGTGATGAAGATGATCAAGATATTAAACTACTCATGGCATATGAAAATGATACCTTAAAATAGGAAGATTTCCTTAAATAAATCACTCAACTCAAAACCTATTTGGCAGAAAAGGATATAGTCATAGACATAGTGACACATCAACTCACTGAAAGGGACAAACACAATGAAGTCTTAGAATGTGAAGTAGTAAGTTTAATAAAAGAACTTGAGAAGACAAAAACTCTGAATCTTATATTTTCTAAAGGATATGAAACTAGATGAAATCATCAAAGTTCAGCATTCTCCTCTTATAAAGACTGCTCTTGGTTTTCATGAAACTATTGAAGGTGAATATAGCTCACAAGATGAGGCAAGGAACTTTAATGCAAAATATGAAATGCTCAACAACGATATAAGAGGTCAACCCCATCAACAACCAAGGAAAGAAAGACTTGAAAGAAAATCATTTCCCCCTAACTGTGGAAGGGATAATCAGTTCTTTCCTCTGACAAATAATGTTGAATGTTTTATAAGTCATAATTTTGGACATGTTGCAATCAGATGTAGAAGTAGAATGGTTCAAGACTGTCGCACAGAAAGATCATCGGTTTCTAAGTACTTTAAGGGATATTGTTTTCCTTGCAATATGTTTGGTCACAAAGCTATTGATTGTGATAGAAGGAATATGAAACATGTAAGATGTTATGCGTGTAAAAATTTTGGACATATAGTAAAGGAATGTAGGAGAAAATTTTGGCCACCATACCAAAAGGAGCAAGCATCATCACAATCCAAGGTATTGAAGAAGAAGTAATTATTGTCAGAAAGATGTGTCATAACTCAGTATGCAGACATAACATACGCAAGGGGAGCTGAAAGTGTAAAACTTCAGTATTTCAATTCTCATATGCAGTTATTAAGAAGACAAGTCACGTATATACATGAGTTAGAAGTTGCACAATCGCGTATATAGTGTTTTGAGGAAAAAGTAGTGGGACAAACTCAGGAAAATGGGTCTGATATGGTTCAGTCAATTATGAATTATCTGTTCTATTTTGATTGATGATGATTACAGTTTGTTAAAGATATGTGGAAGTGTTTTTGGCCCTCATAAGTTGTTAATAATTTCATGAAAAACTGGTTGATGATGATGCCTTGATCATTCTTACTAACAAATACAATGATCAACTCTGATAGTGAATGACTGGCACAGGCTCAGGGGGAGCATATGCTTCTAATAATGCATTCTTGGAATTATATTATAAGACCTTGGCACATGGTGATGCTTATATTGCTTGATCCACATAACTATTTTGATTTAGATGACTCTTTTGATGATGGACATTTACAGGTTGTTGATCTTGATGCTGTTGATATATGTTTATGGTGAAAATCATATATGGTGCATGATAGTTCCTGATGACTATCATGTTCTTTTTTAGATTATTAGTCCTTGTTATAAATGTCGTGTATATCATTCGATGTAAAGGTCATGTAAACACCTATGATGTAACCCCACTATGCATGGGAAGGATGATGTAATAAATGTTCCCACTTGGTTGGATGATTGATGTATGTATGAGTCCATCACAGATTCCAGTAAAATCTCAAGGGGAGCATGATCAGAGAATTCAACATGTGTAGAGAATTCTTATTGGGGAGAATATCTTGGTCTGCCCTTTGCCCTTGATGTCAAAGGGGGAGAGTATGTTGGTGTTGTGGTTTCCATCAAGTCCAAAGAGGGAGATTGTTGGCATTATGATACAGGTGTTGTCCTTGATGGAAACTCACGTAGATGACAATTCATAGTGCAACAGGTTAACAGTAAAGGATTACAAATCATACTCCAGAGATTGAAGAAACATAATGGTTTAAGAAGTATACGTAGGTTCACCTTGTCTAAGTAGCGTATACATGCGGGTCCATAGAAGAAAAGGCATGTATACATATGCATGCACTTTCACAAGAGGAAAAGCACATATGAGTTGGAAATTCAAGGAAATTCAAGAGTAAAGAATACCAAGGGTCAATACCATGGTATTAGCCCATAATATTGAGTGGAGTAATGACTATTTTATCCCGTCCAAGAATACCACAGATTCTAAGTGTTTTTTTGGTCAGAGGTATTGAGAAAGGCCAAAAAATATATGAGGATAATATCAAAGAGCCAAGTGTCCAAGTGTAAAGGTTTCTCATAATACTTCTATCTGAAGTATATTTTATGTTGTAGGGGCTATGATTATAATATGATCTTAAATATTTTGTGCACCTTGAATTCAATGTTGGATCAAGATCATGAGACCTTAAATGACTTGTCATTGAATGATCTGATATTGGTTGGGCTAGATCTGATTGCTAACGCATGTTTTATTATGTAAATGTTATGATCTGGGTATGAATAAAGTTTGGAATAGCTATATAGTTTTAATTTAGTATTTGAAGATCTATACGCTAGTTCACTTTGGTGAATGCGCGTATACACGTTGGTTCGGTACTTTGAAGTAGTGTATACATTATGAAATATGATGTTTGAAGTTGCCGTTGGTTTTGGTTGTTGATGCAGAGTTCTGGGTTCTGCTCTGTGTGCTGGTGACAATGTTCTTAATGTTTAGATTGATTGATTTGATTTGCTTCGGTGATGATGGGTTTTCAATGATTGGTTGTATTGCAGTGGTGATTGATTTTTAGCTTCAATGTTGTTGATGGGTCCAGTATGAAAATTGGATGAAACATGGCCTTCATATTGTGTTGTTGTGTACCAAGAGTATCCAGTCTGAAAATTAATGAAATGTAGTCCCTAGAGGAAGAGAGAAGGTCCTATCCTTTTGTAGGATGGCGCCTACGTACAAGTAAACATATCATCTAGTACAAGAGCTAGGGGTTGTAGCTCCCTTCTTGTAGAATCTGGAGAATGAGAGAAGGTTGTAACCTTCTACAGGTGGGTGCCTACATACTGGTATGAGTTTGCACCAGTACAAGATTGTAAACAGGTTTTTCTTATATTAAAAGAAGAGAAAGATGATAGTAGCAGGTGGTGTTTCTTCCACATTGGGTTTCCAGCTTAAATCTTGGTGTTCATGTGTGTTTCTTATGTGTGATTTCTTATTATGTTATTACTACACATGGTTATTGTTTAAATGGTTAATTAAGTATTGATGCACTAATTTTTTTTTCCTCTGCAATGACTAAATTCTATTAACTGTAAATCAAAATAATTTTACATGGAGTTGAGGCTACAGGGGTCAGAGCCCGAGAGCCATCAACGTTGCAGAACTGCCCCATTACAAAAAGAAACTGGGGATAATAGTTACAAAGTGCTAACAAACTGACATTAGACCCAGACATAGACTGATAGAAAGAGAGAAATACATCGGAAACAGATAAGCGGAGTTTCTGTGCAGACATCCAGTAAGAGGACAAACCCTTCCTCAGAGGGAAGCCAAAACCTGAGACTGACAAAGCCGAGCCGAACCGAGAGCAAAACGCCTGGAGGTAGCCATATGAGCAAAAACCAAGAACCAAAAGGAGAAGTGCGATCACAGATGTCAATCGGCTTCCGCGTCCTCCCCATGAGTCTTCTCAACATCCCGACACGTGCTGCCAATTCCAAGATTCGCATTGCCATCCGTCGCATTGAAAGGGTTCACCTGGCTGAGACTGGTGGTGCCTATGTCCCTTTCCACATCAACTGGGCCAATGTCATCCAGAGGAGGGATGCTTATTGGCTGAATATTCCCCTGACCAAGCTCGCCCACTTGCCGAATTTCCTGATCTCCCTCATCCATGGAGTGCTCACTGCTGTGAGAAGGATAGGGTACAATGCAAGACAGAGGGGAGATTTGATTTTCTTCTTCCGAGAGAATAATAGTAATGTGAGCAGTAATCAATGGCCTGTTCAAGTTACTTTGAAATTTGAAATGCGTTGTTTGGAAAGCATTGTTAGGAACAGGCTTGCGACCAGAGCTCAAGGGAGGCAAATCCTCTTGAGAGGAGGTAAGGTTAATGGGAGAGTAAGCTAGGTCTGCCGAATGGCTAACAGAAGGCCGGTTGCCACTGCCTTGGCGTCCCCTTGAGTGGTTCTGCCTGCTTTGGTGTTTCATTTTGACAAGCGAAGGAGAGGACACTGGGAAACCAAAGAGACTAGGGCTAGGAGCAGGGGAGTGGCCGAATTGAACCAGAGACCAGGGAACACAAACGGAGAAGACAAGAGACGAAGAAACAACACAATCAATAGAAAAAACAAAATCCTTAGACAGCTTACCCCAAATCACTGAACTGATCCCTCTGTGGAGAGCATTGGCGCATTCGAAATACTGCCGAAGAGAACAAGAGCTAGCCTGGAACTTGCCTCTGATAATGGGCCTTTGCTTAACATCACAACACACCTTAAACCAAAGCTTGGAGCCGGAAGACTAAACGCCAGAGGTGAATTGAGCACAGGAGGTCAGCATGCTTATAACCATCACCAGGCTGCATTGGAGCGCGTCCTTCTTAAATGCGAACATCCTGCAGTGTCCTTCCCTCATTAATACATTCCCGCTGCGAGAGATAGAGCTCTAAGAGGCCATGTTGCTCTGCAGGTGGCGGTACCTAAGGTCTTTAGTTTGCACAAGGGACATTCAATGTCCGAATGACACCCGCATCCGGGGAAACTTCATCCACCTGTGGCATTTCCTTCTGCACTAGATTATTGAAGTCTAGGAGTTGAGAAGCAGAGGCTAGGCGAGAGATTGATCCAACATGTAGATGCATCCCACAGTCAACTCCCATGTTAGCTAATAAATCCGCCACTTTATTCCCTTCTCGGCGGATGTGTTTTAGAGTGACCTCCCTGTGGGAAGAAAACCAATGTTCAATAGATCGTAGCCTATTTTCCATTCTCCAACTGTTGTTGACTTTACAGGCTAGGGATCCTTGAAGGATTCTAGAAACCATTTTGATAATGATTTGAGAATCTCCCTATATTATCAGAGGAAAGAGGCCCTTACCTTGAGCCAAGAGTAGCCCTTGCCATAGACCCTCCAATTCAGCTGAGTTATTGGTATCCCATCCTCTTGATCCAAGGAAATTTAGGATAGGAGCCCCCTTATGATTTCTAAAAATTCCACCAAAGTCTGAATTCCCTGGGTTGCCTTTTGAGACCCCATCAAAGTTTAGCTGGAACAAATTCTCGGGGGGAGGAAGCCATTTTGTGGGTTGGTGGTTCTTTGGTTGCCTTGTTCCTGTAATTAGCTTATCTTGCTTCCTTTGGAAATTCCAATTATTCCAGATTGATTGTTCTTGGGGGGTAGTTGGGAAATCCTCTTGATACTAGGTTTTGAGGAATATGGTTTCTTCGATATTTTGGTGGAGAATTTTCCAGATATCTTCCAGCGATCTGGTATGATCCTTGAATATTCTACCATTTCTCTCCTTCCATATAGCCCATAAGACAAAGTCTGGGATGAGATTCCAGAGGAAATTTAGGATTTTACTTTGATATGGGTTGTGGTCCTAGTTGCGCATAGTATCCCTGATATCTTCATTGGATCTACTATTCTTTTGGCAACGAAAACTAATCTTTTGCCAGATCTTTTGTGCCAATGGGCAGTGGTGCATCAGATGCATTATGGTTTCCTCATTCTGTTTGCAGTTGGGACAGAGGGAGGGCCCATGGAAATTTCTTTTTCTTAGATTGTCCCACGTAAGAATCTTGTTGTGATAGAGGATCCAAAGAAAGGTGGACACCTTCGGCCATATGGAGAGGTCCCATATTTTGCTCCATATCGGATCTACCACCATGTGATCCTTTATAAGGATATTGTAGGCTTCTCTCGTTGAAAAAGTTCCTTTTTATTCATATCCCCATCTGAGGATGTCCTTTTCCTCAGAGTGTTGAATTTTCCTTTTCATTAATTCTGTGTCCAGGATTTGTTGGATTTGCTCCTGCTCCTATCTCAGGATTTGAGAGGCTGGGAGCCATTCTCTGTACTCATGATTTGATGAGGTTCCCCAGAAGTTTCCCACTGTATCAAAGGGGTGCATATCTGGTACCAGATTAGGATTGAGAGGGAGTAGGTATTTGAGGGTGGGCATCTGCTGCCAAGAGTCTTCCCAAAACCTTGCACTGTTACCATTCTTTACTTCCCAAAAGTTATGCTGTTGAATGAGATTCTTATGTTGCTTGGCCGAATTCCACATGATTGAACCTGGGCTGAGCTCTGATAGTCTAATTAGTTCCTCCATTGGACAGTTTCAAGCATATTTGGCTGTCCAGAGCAGGGCCCAAGGTGTGCGAGGTTCAGTTAGCCATTTCCACCATATTCGAGCCCCCATAACTTCATTGCTGTGGGAGGGGTCTCGCAAACTGATACCTCCTCCTTTTTTGGGAAGACAAGCCGTAGTCCATTTGACTAGAGCCCACTTTCACTTGAGGCCATTACTGCCCCATAGAAAGGATCTTTGGAGAGTGATAAGTTCCTTAAGAACCCATTTAGGCGCAGCAAGGATGGAGAAAAGGTATAAAGGCATAGCTTGAAGAACAACTTTTATGAAGACAAGCCGACGAACCATGTTGAAAGATCTATGGGTCCAAGAGGAAAGACGCGCCTCTAACTTTTCTAACAGGATTCTCCAGGATGAGTGCTTTAGGGCTGAGGCTATCAGAGGAGCACCTAGATAAGCAGAAGGGAGGCTAGTTGAAGAAAAGCCCAGAATACAGATAATGGCAGATTTTATGGCAGGGGTGGTATGAAAGAAGAAGATTTGAGATTTGGATTTATTGATAGAAGCACCTGAGGCATCCGAGAAATTAGACAAGAGGGCTTTGAGTTGGCGTGCTTCTTAGACTGAGGGATGCCCGAACAACATGTTATCATCTACAAATTGCTGATGGGTGAAAGCAGGGGAATTGTGGAAGGAGAGGCCTTTGAGACGCATAGATTGGTGAGCCGACCTGATGCTATGGCCTAAACCTTCGGCCATTATAACAAATAGAAAGGGGGAAAGGGGGTCTCCCTGCCTGATGCCCCGAGTAGGATGAAAGGTAGAGGATGGTATGCCATTGATGAGGATAGAGAAAAAAGAGGATGAGATGAGGCTCATAATCCATCGAACCCAGGGAGCAGCAAAGCCAAAAGCCATTAACACCTTTTCAATGTACACCCAACTAAGACTATCAAAAGCCTTTGACAGATCCAGTTTGAGGAGCATACCTGGCTTTTTAGAGATCTTTAGAGAGTGAATTATTTCATGAGTCAGAATGATCATGTCCGTGATCTGCCTCCCTTCAACATATCCCGATTGCTCAGGCGAGATAATGAGTGGAAGTAGAAGTTTGAGCTGTGATGCTATAATTTTAGACACAATTTTATAGAGTATATTGCATAGAGCTATTGGTCTGTACTTATCAGGTGTGCTTGGATGATCCACCTTAGGAACTAGGGCTATGAAAGTAGCATTCACTCCCAGGAACATCCATCTCAAGGAACGAGATTCCTCCACCACCTGCCAAACTTTCATCTTGATGAGTTCCCAGAAGCTATGAAAGAAATTAGAGGTAAAGCCATCTGGGCCTGGGGCTTTGCCTGCTTTCAGTTGACGCACTGCATGTTCCACTTCTTGAATATCAACGGGCTTGAGAAGCATTTGGTTATGCTCTTCTGAAATAAGTTTGGGGATATTTCGGGTAATTTCCTCAGTAGCCTGAGTTATGTTGCCGTTTGGATCCCGATGCATCTGCTTGAAGTAGTTTACTAGAGTACTTTCAATTTCCTCGTGTTTTTCCACCTTGATTCCCTGCTCATTTTGAATATGTGTTATATTGTTATGCATCCTGCGCTGGATTGTAGTGCTGTGAAAGAATTTTGTGTTTTTTTCTCCTTCCTTGAGCCACCGGACTCTTGATTTTTGCCTCCATAATGTTTCTTCCTGTTTATCCTTTTCAGCAAGTTGCATTTCAAGATTTTTTTCTTGTTCTGAAAGTTCCTTTGATCGGCCACTTATGATAAGCTTCTGCTGTAGCTGCTTCATATCATGCTCGAGGGCCTCTTTACCCTGAAAAATATTGCCAAAAGATGTGTGGTTCCAGTGCTTGATCTTGGCTTTTAAGTGCTTTAGCTTTTGCTGGAATTGGAGCATTTTTGACCCTGGAGGAGGAGAGAAACTGTTCCATTCTGTGTTGACTAATTTTTGGAAGTCCGGATGAGGCAGCCAGAAGGCCTCAAAATGAAAAGGTCTGCGAAGCATGTTTCCCGGATGGGACCATTGGAGAGAAATGGGCCAGTGATCAGAACCGGAGAAGGGTAGGATAAAGGCTGTGAAGTCTCCACCTAGATGAATGGTATTGTCCGAGAGTAAGAACCTATCCAGCCGAGAAGCTATTTGCTACTTCCCAGTTCTTCTGTTATTCCAGGTGAATAAACCATTGTTGAAAGGAAGATCAATGAGCTAGTTATTTTGAATGAAGTCCTTAAGAATTGTTCCTTCATGTATTCCTCTGCTTCCTCCTCCTCTCTTTTCTTCTATTTTTGTAATCATGTTAAAATCACCCCCAGCAATCCAAAGAGGGAGCGATCTAGTGTTGTTAATTTCAGAGAGAGAATTTAGAATTCTGGCTTTAAGAGAAGTTTCCTGTGGAAAATAAACATTGGTTAGTAACCCATGGAAATTTCTGTCTATTATATGAAAGATTGCTTGTAGAAAATTCCTGTGTACATGGAAATTGTCAGGCCGGATAGCTCTTGAATCCCATATTATTGCTAGGCCTCCAAAGGCACCATTAGCATCCACTGCCATATTGAGGCTCCCAGGCCATATTTTGGTAGCTAATCTGTCTACTGTAATAGAGCTGGATTTGGTTTCTTGCAAGAACAGTGCATGAGGTTTTTCTTGCTTTATCATGTTTTTGAGAATTCGAGTTTTCCTAGGGCCGTTGAGCCCTCTTATATTCCAAGAGATTAATTTCATTGGGAAGGATTTTTTTTAGTACCGTAGTACTTGGTTAACTTGGAATACCTGCCGAAATCCACTAGAATCTGTCCTACTGTGATTGTTCTTTGTAGATCTATTTTCCTTCCTCTTTTTTTGATATCTTTGGCTATGAGTCTACCATCCCAGCGGCCTCCAGTTTGTATGCCTAGTGCTTTTTGCCTCTGCACCCTAGAAATGACTTCTTCCAGGTTCTTAAGTTGTCCTACTGGAATATTGTCAAAGTTGTTTGTTGTACATGCTTTTTCCAATCCTGTGATGTCCAGATACCCATTATCTATAACTTCTGTTTCTTCCTCCATAAACTGTGGATGATTTGATTCTTCAATCGGTTCCTCTTCTTGATTGGCAATTGATTGTGGTATCTCCATTGGTATAACTTGAGTGTTCCAGAATATTTCTTTTTGCTTGTCTGATGTAGAAACTTCCTTAACTAGCTTGTTTGTAATAGGCAAACTGGGATTTGCCTGCTTTGTTTGGATGGTTTTCATTGACTCAGGCTCTGTTTGTGCAGGAGAATCCAAATGCGTGTCCATCTGATTAGTCAGAGCACTAAAACTATTGCTTGTTGAAGGCATAGAAGGGCCAGATTGTTGCACTTTGGCTTTCGAAGCTTGTTTCCTATGGGATTTTCGACAATTTGTTACCTTGATGAAGCCATCTGCCTCCGAGGCTTCCGGGCCAGAGGCGGGAGAGGGTTTTTGCGTTAACGGATAGTCTCTGAATAAATGCCCTAGGGCATGACATCTTCGACATCTAAATGGCACATGTTCATAATCAATCGACTGGACCCATTCAATATCATAGTGAGATATGCTTACTGCGTCAGGGAAAGCCTGGTTGAGGTTCATGTAGACACATATGCGAGAAAAAGAGGTATATCTGCAGGATTTTGTTTCCTCGGCTATCTTGAAAAATTCGCCCAGAGTATTGCCAATCGCCTGTAAGGAGTCTTCCTCCTAATATTCTGCCGGCAGCGAATATAAGCGGATCCAAACCGGGGCCCAACTAAGATCCTCCTTGTCCGGGTTGAAGCATTCCACCCAGGCTCTGAGAAACAGACCTGCTGCATTGAAGAAATAAGGCCCTCCATCCAGGACCCTATTTCTGTCTTCCAGGCAATTGAAGATGGCAGTGAAAAACCCTTTTGGACCTAACTGCAGGGTTATATGTCCTTTGGGGTGCCATTTTGTAGTTATCCAGCTTCTTAAAGCTCTTTCAGTCGGCCATAAGCCAATGAACTTCCCGATTAACGCGTGATCTTTCATGTACTCTATCTTTGCATTGATGCGGTGGCCTGGCAAAACTACCCTTGGGCGTACAGAGGCAACAAGCTTGCATGTAGCTAAGCGAATCTCTGGCTGCTTTTCGTCTTATGTTGTCTGTTTACTGTTTAGATCCTCATTGTCCTCTTGCTGATTTGCATTTTCCGTTTCCTCCTGATTCGGAAGCTGCTCATTGTCATTTTGTGGGGGAGGTTCATCGCCCTCCCCCCGTGGGGGCTCCATGGGAAAGGGTTCCCACTGACCTGTGAAGAACGGTGCCTGAGTCCGTCAGAAGATGCAGGGATGTTGCAGCCTGTGACAGTCTGTCGTTGCTGCAAATGCACAAACCCTAGAGCGCAGAGTGATACCTCACCAGTCGGTTCTCATAATCTCTACTGATGCACTAATTAAAGATCAACATATGATGAATTAATTGAATCATAATTTCATTGGATAAACACTGGTTGCCTTAAGAACATTTGCATACACATGTGATTTCAAAAAGTTAGCAAGTTGATAATACTTATTCAACCCCCCCCCCCCCCCCCCCCCTCTTAGTATTATTTCCAACAATTGCATTTATTCCTCTTCTTCATGAGTCATGCTAGAGCTTTCAGGTTTCTTGCTAGGTGTTTCCATTTTCTTTCTTCAGGGCATCAATTAATGATAATTATGCTTCACTATTCCGTTTGAATTCCTTCAAACTAATTTTTCAAACCAAACATATGCAAAATGTTAGAAAAAACTACACACCTTTTTTCACTTTATAGGAGCTTGATATTTAATCCATTATATATCTAAAATTTCGAATCTCCAAGTTCTAAAATTGCTCATTGCAGTATCCCTCTGAGTCCTCATGCCAATGCCACTAATCTGATCGAAATTGGATTCGCGAAGAAAGAGTTATGTCCAATATCCCAAGATGGCATGATTATACACTTTTTCAATAGAGCGAACTTGTATGAAGTTCCACGTGTCATTGTTTCAACCTTTGGACCTGAAAATAATGCACATAAAACAATAGTTTGTGCTATTTTTGTATCTTCTTACGAAATTTCAATCTAATACTCAGAGAGAACGTTATGATGATTTTCCCAAGGTCACCTATTTGGGATGTAATTCGAGAGCCTATAAAAACCCTAACTTCCTTAGATCATATCTCTGAAAATATACCGAGACAAGATCTGATATTAGGACTCGAGGATCATCAAGATTTCAGCTCAAATGGGTTTTTTTTTAGCTTCTAAAACATCGTAGACAAAAATATATAGCGAAAATGTCACGATGACTTGTTTGGAGCAGCGAAACCCTAGAATCCAAAGCTCTGATATCAAATATTATGAACCAGCTCACAAAAAGATAGAAACGGTAGATCAATGAATTCAAAATCAGCCTCTTCAAGGGGGAAACCTCCTTTACATTACACAAATGAACAATTCTTGGATGATACAAATGACTAAATCTCTTTTCTATATATAGGAGTTTAAGGGTCACAATATAATCAAAGTCGACATAACAATAATAGTATAAGGGTACAGCAATAATAATAGCGGGCTTCTATGGGGCACACTAATAACAATATGGGGACAATAGGGGCACAATAATAGCAATAAGGGCTACAATGACAATAGTAATGGGGGAATCACTAGTATTATAGGGACCTAACAAGGCATTTCGTCAAACATATCATCAACATGAAACCTATAGGTGTACACGACATAATTAAGTGTAGGGATCTCATACTTATCTGAGAATCTCTATGAACCATTTTTCTCTCATGTCATTTGCTTCTTTATCATCTATTAGGCCATAGATACATTATCCATTCATTTACAAGTAAAAGCATGCAGAGAGCCATACATAGCTGTTGTGATAAAACATACATATAACCAACATAATAGGGACAGAAATATCATAAGCATATCAGCCATAAAATCCACATATACATCAGTATGTTTACAAATGAAAATCAAGGAAATAAATTTCTCATTAATGAATGTAATAAAGCAACTAGAGATGGGACTACCACATTCCACCTAACCATAGATTGGCTGAGCCAAGTCTCTCTTCAGCCAATCACCCCTATGCCACATTCCAATCATGAATGTGGGACTCAAACCAAAAGAACCAACTAGGGTATATCGAGGATAAACCAAATCACCCTTGTCACCAGAAACCAAGATTTACAGTATTCCATCCCAGAAAACTAGGCCAACACAATGAATACATCATAATAGGCTTTATCGTGATCTCCACGAGATCACTAAGACAAACAAGCATGGATGCCACCAGATTTCTCCACCTACACCATGAGGAATTTTCCTATCTCCTAGTCTCTCAAGCCCTAAACTAAGAGCCACTCTCTGGACTTTACCGAATATCCTAAACTTGGGATTACTAGTCCCAACAGAGAGAAAACCACCTCTCGGCTTTACTGTATATCTTACCATTCACCAGTAAGGATTCCTAAGCCCACCGAAGCAACACAATCCTGGATTTACCACAACCCACAGTCTAGCTCAGTGGTCACTAGGCTAGTGCTTTTACCATGATCCATAGTCCATTTTAGGGACCACTAGGCCATGTGCTCTATCATTTGGAGATCCACCCCACTCAGCTCTAATTCCTTCTAGAAATTGAGATCAATCAAAACATGAGAATCCCATCACACCATGGCTATTTGTAAATGACAAGGCTAGGATAAAACATTGTTACACCTTGAAAAACCCATGCCATGATAAAAAAGAACCACATGAAACACCATGCATGCCAAATCTAGCAATGAAAATACACATGCAAGTTGATACCTGCAATGAAGCCTATTGTAGCTGCTTGATCCTGCCTTTCCCTACTTGATATTTGCTTCCTCTTGGATTCTTTACCTTTATTGCTCTAGTGCCAAAATTGCTCCAAGAAACTCTAAGTGTCCAAGAGTATGAGAGAGAGAGAGAATAATGAGAGAGCTCCAAAACTCAACTACCAAAAGGTTACCCTGACCAAGCTTGCAAACTGATCCTCAAAATTCTTTTTATGAATGAGACCTCTATTTTCTTCATTTTCCATTATTTTCCTTCATTTTCCTCCTCACATGAAACATGTGATCTTTCACCTCCCTTTTCTCCTAATTTCCATTATTTTCATAAAAAAATGTGCCAAAAATGTCATTTTGCCTTTTCAAATCCTTATCCATTGCCTTTGCCAATTTCATTAGCCATAAACAACCAAATGAACACCCCCTAGGATGTCTTTCCCAACATTCATCTTGGAATACATATCCCATTAACTGTGGTCTTATATATTTTTGCATGGAAATTTTTACTATGGTTGTTATAAAACCCTCCCCCTTGGGGGAACACCATCCTTAGTGTTCAACAATATCTATAACCACAAGAATGCTGAAAACAAAACATACTGCCCATGGAGCTTTACAACATAGCTCATTCAATTATTTACAATTAATGACCTGCTAAAAAAAAAAAACATCATGAAAACATGACCAGATAACAATCATACCACATACTGGAGCTTTATAACACAGCTCATTACAGTATTTACAATAACCACATATACATATATGCACATTTTCTAAACTAGCAAATAAAAGGATACATTGCCTTCACCTGCAATAAGGAAATCCATAGGCTCATACCTCCACCCTCAAAGTAATACTGGGATTCACCTCCTTCTCAGGATGTCTGGAATCCACTGCAAAGTCAAATTTGCATCCAATGCCCAACACTACAATCCTGTGCCACTTTTTTTCTCCGTGAATAGTTATAGCTCATTTTCTAGGGTGCAGTCCTAATGTGCATCTCATTCCATCTGGCAATGTTCATAACCAAAACAAATATATCCCCAATCTTCCCTTCTCTGCTACACAATCCTTCGATAAATCTGATCACCCCTTCCATGCAGCCACTCACCTTCCAAGTTCCCCATCATCCCCTATCCCAAGCGATCCATCCCTTAGCAAGGATTCCTCACATCGAAATATACAAAATCAAGGCATATACCTACCTCAAAACCATCATACCAGTCATAACATCCTCATGGCAATCAATGGACACTATTGGGTACTAGTCTCCCACAATGGCCCTACTCTTGAAGTTCTTTACCAACATATTGATGCATTTTCCAATTCCGCTGATGCTACTAATTCTTGCAGTAGATTTCAACCACCCAACCAGGCACATTCATGAATTCTTGTTCCAAGCACATAATTTCCATTAGACTCAAATAAATTGAAATAACCTCAAACCATACCTCATTGGTAGTTCGTCAATAAGGTACATTTGCAATCCTGCTCACTTCCTGTCACAACAAGTCAAAATAATTGTTTTATCAAAACATCATATATAAACATATCACATTAGGTTAGATCAAACACAACCATAATAGATCAACATCATAAATGACATGTGACTATCATAAACCAAAATCATAGATCACATATAATCATCATATACTATAATCATAAATCACATGCATAATAAAATTAAATAAATTGTTGATACTTATCCTTTCATCAATCCTTAGCTTCTACCTTTATCTTTATTTTGTATGCACTCTAGATCAGTTGCCACACCAGGAAAACACCTGGTGCCTTTTCCTCAACCATATGCATGTACACATAGTGTGATTCACACACATACAAGCACACAAGGCATATAGTACCATGCAATACATGCACCTAGTGCTGCGTGCGTTCAACACAGCATGTATGACATGCCCACAATACCACACATGCACGAGTACCATATGTACAAAGCACCACCCGCATAATGTGTGCACAACATCACATGTACACAGAACCACCTGCACAATGTGTACATAATGCCACATGTACATTGCACCATTGTACAACTTGTACATGATACCACATGTACACAGTGTCGCATGCACGACATGTATGTGACATCATATGTACACAATGCCACATGCATGACATGTACACAACACCACCTACACACAACACCACTGTACAACATGTACACAACACCATTTGTACAATCATGCACACAACACCATATGTACATAACACCACATGTACAACATGCATGCAACACCACCTGTACATAGCATTTCATATCCAACATGTACATAGCATCATTTGTACACAACATTGCATATCCAATCATGTGCACAACATCATATGCAATATTCACACAACACTATTTGTACCATCTTGTACATAAAATTCCATAAACAACATGTACACACACTATATATACACAACACCACATGTGCACACATCATAGATGCAACATGTACAACATATACAACGTATGCACAACAGTAGTACCACATATCCAAAACCACACTCTCCTTACCAAGAAACCTTGCTTCCAGTGTCTTATCCATGCTTATCCTAACATGTCGCAAACCACACTACTTTCATCTCACTATTGTATCCCTCAGTATAATATGTCCATAACATAGACATAATATAATCACATAATATCAACTCATAACCATATGATACTAACCTTGTATATTTTTTATGACTACTCTTCTCAATTGATTCCTTGTAGGACCAGGAACCTCTTCATGTCATTCGCCTGTGTAAGAAATCATTCCTCCACAAGGACGATTCCTGATGATCTTGTTAAATAGTGACATAGATACATAAATACATACATACATAATCATTAGCATAAAAAATCATCATCTTCTTAGACAACGACATACATGCATACATGTATACATATACAAACATCAGCATAATCATGATCATAACATAATTACCAGATAACATATGGTGTAGGTTAAGAGAACTTCCTTTATTCATGCACAAAATTGAGAAAAATCATTCCCAAAATAGCCAAGGCATCTGACACCTCAAATCCATTTACTTTACCTTTTCTAGTTTCCTTTCACATGTATGTACTGCCATCATCCATTTACCACAATGGACCCCACCAATCCAATCAACTGTCATAGTATTACCTTTTGGTATGCTTACTCATGAAGCGATCTCCATCCAAGTCTTACATCATCTATTTGGTTCCATACAACTCTCCCAGAGCTCCATTAACTTTCCTCTTTCCCAACCAATTCCCAAGACTCAAAACATAAAAGGCATTACCAAGAAATAATCAAGAAAACCATGAAAACAAATAACAACGCGTCACCACAATAAAGTGGCATAGCTATGCACCAGACACATGCAAAATCACAAATCAAGTGCAACAATCACAAAATACCATGAGTACAAGACTAACCATAGAAACCATGACTCAATCCCCATGGTTCCTAAGGACAGCTCAACCAAAGCCTTCTTCAAAATTTCATGGCAATTTCTTTCCCATGCAATTTACTGCATCATACTACCATAAACACATAACTGTCAGTGTATAAATGAATATATACATAAGCCATATACCTTATCTTGTTGTGCCAAGAAAGTTTCCTTGTAGCTAAACATGTCCATCCCATCTCTCAAGGGATTCCAATTCCCTTCACGAATCCACTTGTAACTAGAGACTAGCTAATATACCAGTCAATTACATGTACATGAATATAACATATATCCACATAATTTCAGACAAATCAAGGTTAAGAAGACTTCCTGTATGTGAATCACTCATTCATTTTGAATCAGGGTTTCCAAACATATCCAAAGGAATTCTTTCCCAATTCCTTTCCTTCCCTTTAACCTTTAACCTTTACCCCATTTTTACCTTCATGTTGTTTTGGTCTTAATTCCTTAATGTTAACTCTAAGTCGTAATTGCAGTACACTATTAGAAATATTCCTCCAAGATCTTTCTCCTTCCACCATATCTATCTATACCATTGATACAATAGATTCCAAGAGGTGTTGTTGACTAAACGTTTCGTTAAGGTCCTGTTGATGCCCTGAAAATCGTTGCATCAACATCAGGGGATAACCACCCGGTCCGGACCTTAATACAACTCCTTTTCTGTTTGGGATGGTGGCTCTTACTGGATATAATGGGACCAGTTTCCCAGTAATGAATAAAAAGGGGTGGATGAATGATTGGTTTTCTAATAGGTGATAATGAATGGAGGACTTAATCTATAAGCGAAAACGTAAATGACTAATTTATCCCGGGAAGCTTCTATTCTTAAGTGCAACGTTTGGTAATCTGTGTTCGTCAATAGGCATATAGATGACACTATTCAATAAACAAAGACATTCATTTAAATAATAATTGCTTCATTCAAATAGTTGAATGAAGTAATTGATAAAAACATAGTTACACTTCTCTTTTTATATTACTGATACATGTATGATTAGAAGAATAGCAAACTGTAAACATCCAGTAGCGGAAAGTATAAAGACTGCTGTTAAAACACATGCATATATTCAATAATAGCAAGAATGATGAAACAACAATTCACATAAAAAGAATAAATTCAGACATAGATAATAGTACCATATGAGCTGCAAATTATTCCCAACGTCAATCGCAATTTGAATTCCTTCTTCCGACTCAGAAATACTTTTAAATAAAGGCAGTAGTGCACATCCACATAAAAGCTTCGTTATAAAAATTTGGAATAATTGGTCCAGTTTTCATAAAAGAATATGCCTGAAGTACAGTAGTGCAACTTCAGGCTTAAGTCATATACAAAAACTTATGACCCTTTCTAAATACATGAAAGGGTCTATAAATACTAAATTAAACTAACAAACTACAAAATTAAAATGTTATTAAATTGGTATTTTGATCTTGAATATCTCCCTCCCACAACAATCTGATAATCGATAACATGATTCATCACTCTGGCTGTTTGTCTTTTGTCCTGAGTTGGCATATCACCAGCATCGGTTCCCCTTCTTGAGGGCGGCTAAGACGAGAATTGATTTGATCAGCATAGGTGGCATCGTGTATATCGGGAATGATACACCCGATTACATCCATTAGGAATTTGAGGGTGGCTCTTTGGTTGTATGGTTTTACTAGGAACATCCAATAGGTGTCCAAGTTAAACTTTTAATTCCTGTGATCAATCCCCCATTCTTTTCAAGCTCTTGGTAACATGATTGCTCCAATGTCTTTGCTAATAATAATTTACCTGGTGTACATTGAGAGATCATGTTAGATAAATAGAGATTATTGTTAATCAAGTCAATCAAATTGTTCGTAGATAATTTGCATCTAGAAACTGCTCTCTCTGCTTTCATCAATTGGGACTGCCACTCCATGAATAGAATTTCTTTATGGGATTCTAAGATTTTAGGCAAGTTTGCTGCCTGTCCCTCATTAGTGTCCTGCCAAGTAAGAAAATCCGTTAAAGTCTCATCGGCTTGCTCTAAGTCTTCCCTGGCATCAACTGATTTATCTATTATAGATGTTGTTATGTCGCACAGAGGTTTAACTTGGGCAATTTTATGACACAACAATCCTATTTGTGTTATTAGTGCCTTATTAATCTGTATTGCCTGTGCTCTGAAATCGGCAGGCTGGGGAAGACTCTTGAACTTTTCTACTTGAGCTGATAATTGTGTGATTTGCTCATCTTTTGATTTTACCATCTGTTCATTCATTGCCTTCAATTTTGCTAATGCCTCCGATAATTCTTTCTGCCTCTGAATCGCTCCTGAATCTACCCTCTGTTTCTCTTCATGCAACTGTTTGTTCAGTTGGTTATTTAACTGTTGTTGCATGGACAGTTGTTGTTGTAGTTGTTCTACTTTCTGTTGTGCCTCCGATAGCTGTGTTTGTAGTGAAGCGATCGCCTGATCCTTTTCTTTCAACAAATTGCTCACCTCCGATGCCTTATCCATGGTGGCTGCCAAATAGGCACCAGCATATTGGGATAACTTTGTCAGGTCATCGGAGGGGTCGAATTCTTCCTTCCACACTACATTGGCTGTTACTGTTTGTTCAGGTGACAGGGAAGGTTGATCAGTCCTTCTCCTTTTCCGTTGTCGCTTTATTACAGCCCTGTGTTTTGGGCTATAGAAGACATCCAATGGAGGAATATCCTCCACCTGCAAAATGATTTGATCCAAAGGATCCTTGGGAATTATTTCTAATTCTGTAGTTGGGGGTAGATCGCTGGTTCCTTCGCTTGGAACCTATTTTGATGCTGTATCCTGTGTATCGGCTGCTTTGGATGTATCGGCATCCCTTGAGCTCTCAAGATTGCTTATAATGGAATCAAATTGTTGCCATTCCTGGAGCAATATTGGGTCAATCTGAGTGTCGACATTCACCTCCTTGCTGCTATGCTCCTGCTGCCTTTTCTGCTCCTCCTCACGTATTCTCTCCTATTCTTTCCTTTGTGCTTCCTCTCTATCTTTCCTCTGTGTTTCCTCTTGTTCTTTCCTCTTTTCTTCTTCCTGTTCTAACCTCTGAAGTTCCTCCTGCTCTCCTCTTTGTACTTGCTCGAAAATTTTTGATGTAGCAGGAGGTTCGTTGGTAAGCTGTCGTTCAGGCTCGTTTGATTGTGTCATCGGGGCAGTGTCTAACAAATCTAGAGGCAGAGTTTGTAACCTCTGCTCTCTAAGTTTGTTAAATTCAACTAAATCGTCGTCATGGTATCTCATTTTAGCTATCTCTTGCACCTGAAATATTGACTCAGCCGAGGAGAACAGGTCATCAAAATCATCTTCCTTATGTTGAAATTTAGTGAGTTTGGCCTGGTCTAGAACATTATAGACGATTTTTTTTGGATCAAAGCGTCTATTAGGTAGAGTAGCGAGATTTAGTATATTAATATTTTCCGCCTCTTTCTCTGCATGTTTATAATCATGCAGAGTATAGACGCCACACCTTAGAGGAAAAGGAGGCCAGACTTGCTTCTTTGAATTTCTGAGAGTCTTTGTAGCCGATGCGGATGTAAGCTGATATGCTATCTCTCGAGCTAATATTTTGTCTGGTATATACAAGGGGAGGATATGAGGCCTGGCCTGATTGCCGAAAACTCTTACATAAGTGAATTTTTCTTCTCCGAACCATGTTCCTAAGGCTGTCAAATCAATCTCTGCTAGAGAGGAAATCTTAGGAGCAGGTTTATCAAAAATTGCATAGTAAATAGGTAGCATGAACCCATTGCAAACTTGATATAGGTGGTGTTTATAATGGGCTTTCCACAACTTATGGTGATAGATATGAATGGGCATGGGGTCCTATGGAGTCCATCCCCACCCTAGCATAGGAAACTCAGAATTAAAACAGAGGGTGTCTAAAATGTTGGCACTAAAGTAAAATGGAGGGATGAATCTATCAGTAACACGGGATTTGTTTCTGAAATCAAGAATAGCTGTTGCTAACTTATCCGATAATATATTCCCCCAATCAATGATTTCACTATTACATGCTTCTTCCATCAATGGTACCATCTCTATGGCAAATTTGGAGGAGTCATGCAACCCCCACATTCGACATATCATAGTTCCAGCATAACAATAAGGAGAACATAAGGAATCGATGGAGTACTTACCCGAAGACTCATGTTTGTGTTTCATCGGGTTCTGTCTCCATTCCCGTATAGGCTCTGACTCAGTTTCATTTTCGTCTCTAAACTTCTCCAGGAATGCTTTATTATACTTCTTCTCTGGTTCGAGCAAATGGTACATTGGTCTCAAATCATTGGGCTGAAACGAACCGAATACTCTCCCATCAATAGTGCAGAATGTTCTGTTCGTAATTGGAATTTCTTCGACGGCCCATCTCACCACATCTGTATATGGAAGAATTTGCTCTCGAGCCGCTATCCTGTGCAGGTAGGAATCAGCCAAATCTTTTAAAGTAGCATCATATTTCTGGCTTGATCCTGCTGTAGCTTGTACCGATGTTTGCCGAGGTTCCTCAGCTTCAACCAGGTTGTAAATGCTCTGCCAAGTAGTATTATCAAGACCAAGACATGTGGTATCCGAGATTAATCCTTTTTTTCTTGGTCCCGGATCAGCAGCGTGTTGTCCTGTTACCACAGAAGTTGAAGCTGTTCCAAATTTCTTAGATTTCTTCCCCATTTGGTCTGAATTTTCTACTGCAGAGAAGCTTTGCACAAGAGATACAATGAATGTAATGCGGAGAATAGATGGCGAAAACCAAGTATGGAAGAATTATGCCAATCAATGAATAATGGAAGATTATCATAAGGATTTCGCGGATACAATCTTTGAAGGGATTTAGGCATAACTGCTCCATTAATTGGCCGTTTAAACCTGTCAATCATTTAAATACTCATCATATCCTTTATTTTCCGAATAATCTATTTAAGCGTGGATTTGATTTTTTGGCGGTTGGGCGCAAGTGAATCACTATCGGAAAGAGAAAGGCTTTTAATAATAATTAATACAATATTCCGAAGCCATATTAATCATTTTTGAAAGTCGCGCTTGGCTTTATCGCAATCGGTGATCGGAGGAAACCTTGAGCAGTTTTATTTAAGTTATTGTGGAATCCCCGATCACCGATAGCAATATCGCATAACTCGCATCGAGAGCTTTTAAGGAGAAGACATTTCGTTGTATTCATATCGCATTCCCCAATTGCCGATAGTGATATCGCATCGGAGCGAAGAGAGGGGCCTTTTGTTATGATTGTTTATTTTCTCGATAGCCGATGGTTATTCACACTTGTCGCGTCGAGGAGAATCAATGGGTCTTTGTTATGCATCCTTTGTTATTGTGATATGTGATCTTGCGATCGCTTTATCACAATAATAAAGAATTATTCATTTTTATTATAAGACTGATTACATATTAACTCAAAGGGTTTTATAATGTTTCGTTTGTTTCCGGACCTTTAGAGAAATGATAAGTTAATACCAATTTAATCTAATAAGGGACCCACTTCATATTATAGTTTTTCTAAAGTAAAATTTTATGAAATGGGGGGTTGTTGTATAGCACAACAATTGGCGATTCGCTGGGAGAAATAGTTATCTCTGAGAAATATTGGAATATTTAAACTTTCTTTATATAGACATCTTATCAAAAAGGAAAATTCTAATATAACTAAGTATACATACATTCTGAATATAGCAAAAGCTGTTTTTGCTAATTTCTTCTCTTGTTAAAATTAAATACATTCTAAGTTTTAAATTGGCCTCTATTAGTTGATAATGATAAAACAAAACACCTTTCCAACTTAGCCTTTTTGATTGACTCCTTTGTCATAGGTAGAGCCTCTGCTGCCAGGAAATGTTCATAGTTTCGACAGGGATACCTTTTAACCATTTGATTGTCCATGATCCCTCCCATCTCAAAGTATGATTAAAAGAATGAATTCAAAATATGCCTTCATATTTTGTATTTCTTTTCTTTTCCATTATTTTGTAAGATAAAAAGCCATTGTCCTGGTTTGGTAGCCAGCTGATTGACAATGCCATTCACTGGTTGTAATCTAATCGAACAAGCTGGCTCGTGATGAGACCCCTTGTCTTATTCTTATAAGCCATTACCCTGTTTTGGTATGCAGTGTTGGTAATGTCGGTTAGACTATTTCCCAATGATCATGGTAAGCAGGCTTGTGATAAGACCCCTTATCTTTATATCAGATATTTTAGAATTAGACTCTGAGTAATCATAAACTTGGAAGAATGGGATGGACAATTTTCTCCTTAAGAGAGGATGGATGACAAGGTAAGAGTTAAAGATGCTAAGATTGAATCAGTTTCTGTTTTTATATTGATAACCCTTTTGTGGCCAGCTTGAAAACATTAAAATGATTTACAGTAGTTCTAAATCTTGAGAAGATTTCACAAAAACAAAATGGGGTTTTCAGAATGTGAATATACCTAATTTCCTAGAAATTGTCCCTTTTGTTTAAGGCTTCTATTTTCAAAAGTAAAATACTAAAAGTACTTCTTTCGAGCAACTTTTCAATATAGCAAAGGCCAATAGAAGCTATTTTACAAATTTATTTCCTAATGGTCCTAAAACTAAAAAAAAATAAATCCTATTGAAATTAAAAGAGAAGGGGTTACCTCCTCAATTGAAGAATTTCTTTAAGATGAGGCCATTAACAGGAAGAGAGTCCCTCTTTCATGATAGATCTTGTAATATGAATGTCAAATGGCCTATCTTCTTGCTGATCTGAAATGGTCCAAGCCACATATTTTGGAACTTGGTGTGTTTACCTTTATCCTCATGGGATTTATCCCATTTCAGAACTAGATCACTAACCTGCAATTGTTTAGAACTAGATGAAGCTGAATCAAATGATGACTTGATTATCTGCTGATGTTTAGCATGAGTAATTTTGGCTTTTTCTCTTTCCTCTTCTAATTTTAAAATTTTATCATATCTGAGTTGGATAGAAGAAGAGGGGCTTTCTTCAATAAACTAAACTAGGGCTAGAGAAGGAAGCACTAGATTGGTCGGTAGTACTGCTTCTTTCCCATATACAAGATTGAATGGAGAAGTACCTATGGAGGACTTCTGCGTTATTCTATCAGCCCATAGTGCGAATATTAAAGATTTGTGCCAGTTTTTATGATTTTGTTCAATAGTTCGCTTAATGATTTTGAGTAGGTTTTTATTGGTAGACTCAGCTAGACCATTACCCTGGGGATAATAATTTGTAGAATATTTCAATTTAAATCCTCTTTTAATAGCGAACTCAAACATGGCATTTCCAGAGAAATAAGATGCATTATAAAAAACAAGAGCATTTGGGACACCAATCCTGGTAATGATGAATTGATCTATAAATTCTATAATTCCTTCAGAGCTTGTTGTCTTTAACAGAATTGCTTCAACCCACTTTGTAAAGTAATCAGTAGCAGTAAGGATATACTTATGTTGTTTGGAGGACTGTGGAGTTATTTCCCCAATGATATCTAGTCCCCATTGTTCAAAAGGTTGATCAATGTTGACTGGTTGCAAAGGGAAAGCTGGTTTTCTTTGTCTTCCACTGGAGATTTGACAACTTTGGCATTTCCTTACATATTCGTGAGTATCTCTAAATAAGCTGTTGGAAATAATACTGAGAGGGGCGGTGAATCAGTATTATCAAGTCAATTATTCCTTTTTCAAAACAAATGATATACGCTACTTCAGTTAGTTAAACCCGCGTATATACGCAACTATGCAGAAGGAAGCCCGCGTATACAAAGCAGACTTTTTAATTTACTTTATCTTTCTGATGATGATTGTTAATCTGTGTTGCAGAATCAAATAACCAGTAACCAAAGATAGTAAAGCAGAGCAGAAAGACAATCACACAAAAGAACACAAGATATAAGGTGGAAACCCAATGTGGGTGAAAACCACCTGCTGCAATTCGTCTCTATCTTCTTTTAAATTAGAAACTTCTTTTACAATGTACTGGGGCAGTCCTTTACCAGTACGTAGGCAACAACCTGCAGAGAGCTACAACCCTCTCTCATTTTCCAGCTTCACCTGGAAGGGAGCTACAACCCCCTTTAGCTCTTGCACTAGCCAAGATACTACTACGTAGGTGCAGGCCTACAGAAGGCTACAACCTTCTCTTTCTTCCAGGGACCACGTTTCGTAAATTTCAGAATGGATCCATGAACATCAATCAATCATCAAGAATTTCTCCAACAACCAAATTCCTTTTCACCAATTGGATCTGAATCAAGTAGATACTTCTCTGACAGATGTACCCAAAACACAGTACGAGAAACTACACACCAAAAACTGAACCCAGAACACAACAACAATAAAAAGAAGCAGCTAGATCATAACTCATAACATATACGCTATTTCAAAAACCTGAAACATGCGTGCATACGCCTCTGTGTTTGGAACAACCTGCGTATACGTTGTTTTCATTCACTGAACCAGCGTGTATACGCACCTTCGATTCATTGAACCTGTGTATAGATCTATAAAGAATAATTCTCACTTTCAGATATTCAAACACTAATTAACCCAGATTATCAATGTTATAGATCAAGCAAGCGCCACATATAATAGACCAGAATCATACAAAGATACTATCACTCAAGCTTAAAGATTATGACCCATCAATAGAACTTATCCTTCTCTTTGCGTTAATGTTCCTCCTTTATTCAGATCCAGATCTGCACGATAACCCAATTACCAGTATTCCAGATCTACCACTTTATCAGATATTCAATGATGATTCAGATGATCATTTGCCACAAGATCTCCTTCCTCTTTTATAGTCTTAGGCCTTCCACAATACCACGGTCCAAAACCATAACATTTCAATACCATGAACCCAAAACTAGGGATCAGCACATCTAACGAGATGCCGTGGTCCAAAACCATAGGTTCAAATCTCAAGGACTAACTACCATGGACCAAGAGTAAGTTCCCCAACATAAATGCACTTTTGTAATGTATAACCTGCGTGTATACACGTCTTTGTCTAAATGAACCTGCGTATATGTCTTTTTATTCTTTCTGAGTGCCTGAACTGAGATTTGTCACCAAGATGAGTTGCCATCAAGGACAACACCAGAGCCATAGCATCAAACCTATGCCATAATGCCAACAATCTCCCCCTTTGGACTTGATGGCAACACCAAGATACTCTTTCATTCTCCCCCTTTGTCATCAAGGGCAAAGGGTTGTGCTCCCCTTGAGTACAGGCTAAAATCTCTGCCTGCTGTGATGACCATGCTCCCCCTGACTGTAGGCAAGATCTGCAAAAGATGTTCTTCAAGATGAACCATGACATATACATCATAAAAGACCTTCCTATCACCACAAGACTCAACACATACATCCTTCACCCAACCACGTGGGGATCATCCACCCAACCAAGTGGGGATACATCAGAAAATTACATATGACAACCAAGTACATTACATCTTCATCCCAGGCATAGTGGGGAAACCAAAATAGGTTGTTACATGACCTTGACACCATAAAAAAAAGATACATGACATAGAGACGAAATATTTAGAGCAAGACTTATGAAAGTCACCAAGCAACAGCATCTGTCAATCACCATTCAGATCAGTAATCATGATTTCCTTTTGTTCTCCCTCTGCAATTGTTCCACCAACAACAGCTATGAACAAGAACCACAAGCTTCTAAGACAATGCCAACAATGCATCATTAGAATTTTATTTGCTCCCCCTGAACCTATGCCAGATGGTCTCTTTCAGACCCATATCAGACAACTTCCAACCAGAGCCTGTCCCTTATGATATCCATCAAGCCTCCATATACGCGACTTTTTCTGCACCAACAGGTGTATGTATGCGGATTCTCCTCAGGAAACACACGTACACCAATTTTTATTTTTATTTATTTATTTTTATTTAT